>PVHP010001900.1:0-98479 GCA_004024765.1 Zapus hudsonius | reverse complement strand
CCCTGAGTCGTGGTGAGTGAGTAATAAGGCTGCTTTATTGTTGCGGGCTTAGAGGTCCTTGTGTCGAAAATCCTTGGTTCCTGTCTCAATGGCCTATCCTGTGTTGATTCAATGACTGTGGTTATAGGTCCCTTGTTCATCATTCATTGTCTGCTGAGTTCCTTATGGATCCTCCCTGATATGACTGTGGTGGCTCCTCATATTGTGGACGATCCATATGGAACCCTGCAGAGAAGGACGGGATGAACAGGGGACCCATAGCCACAGCCATTCATCCAACTCAGGATAAGCCTAATGTGTTTGTGTTTTGCAGGATACAACGAGAGAGGTGTGGCCCATCTAACCTTACCAACCAACCTTAGGCCGATGGATGAGATCCTGACAAAAAATTTTTAAGAATTAGCTTTCTCACTTTCCTTCAATATTTTGTAAATGGGAATGTCAGTCAGTGGTCCAAAACTGGGAATGTTAGTATTTTTTTTAATCCATTTCATGAATGAGACAGATAATAAACTAAAATGACATCTTATTGAATATTAAAATACTTTGTTATATTATTCTCAAATGTTCTAAAACATCACTTTCTTCTAATAAAACCAATAAGAAGTTAGTAGTTGGGCAAAATTTACTGTTAATGCAAATTCTAATAACATCTTTCTTATGTTTTTCTCTTAAAAATCTGTTTTACCAAATTCATATTTACAATTCATAGCTGTCATATCTAGCCTTTAAGTATATAGATAGTAAGTTTATTGACTGTATCATGCAGAGTTAATGATGGGTAACTCATTAAATGCCAAAGGGAGCCTATCTTTTATAAGTTTTAAAAATTAGAGGTTGAAGTTTATTTTGGAGAAGGAAGTTCAAATGAATTGTAAAGTTTTTGTGTGTATGTATGTGTGTATGTATGTGTGTATGTATGTGTGCATGCATGTATGTATGTGTGTATGTGTATATGTATGTATGTATTTGCAAAAGAGAAAATGAGTGAGTATGGGCACACCATGACCTCTTGCAGCTGCAAATGAACTCCCATTGACCACTTTCTGATTCTGACTTTACTTGGGTACTGGGAATTAAACCTCTGGCCCTCAGGCTTTAGAACCAAGCACTACCAACCACTGAGCAAAATCCTCAGACCTGAATTGTACACCTTGAAAATTCTTTTCTAAACTGAAATCTTTTTCAGTGTAGTAGGAATTTGAATCAAAGCACACACGTGCTCATTTGTACACACTATGCATACAGGCATGCACGCATACACACACTGCAAAATCACCCATCTTCAGTGATGTAAATAGTGAATTTGGCTTCTGGAATACATATATCTGCATTGAAATTTCATCAGACTTCAAATTGTCATATAGGTTCTCAGGAAACAAGTATACAAAATATATAGAGATTGAAAGTAAGGTTTAAACAGAAGAGCTAATGTTGTACATTTAATTTTTTGATGTCTGCAATAACAATCCATTTTCTTTGAAACAGTGTGCACTAGGGAAATATTTTGAAATCCTATTGATTTTGTATGCCTGATAAACAAAACAAGAAAAATGGAGTCAAGATCTCAGGAGGTTATAAATGCCTCAGTTTCCCTTCCTGAGATCACATGTCCTTAACTATAATCAGTAGTTGCTTTAGGTTATGCTTATGGTTGGGGGAGAACAGGAAAACTATTGCCCTGACATGTATGTGATCATGGGTCACTCTGTGTACATGGTCCCCACTCAGCCTGGAACTAGCCGGGGTTGTAAGCATGATGTTTTTAAGGAAGTTGAGGGTAGAATGTCACGTCCTAACAGATAGTAGGATGCACTGACATTTCCATGTCGTGAGGCAGAATTCCTTGAACCCCCTTAACTGGGGGAGGCAGGGGTTGGTTTCCACCATGTTGAGAAAGCCCAACAGAAAGAGGAGGGAACTGACTGCCACTGCCAAGCAGAGTAAGTCTATCACATGACCAGTTCTGGTTCTGAATAGAAGACACTGCTGTTCTGGCAGGTGCTCTGAACTCAGTTCTCAGAACATCTTTGCATCTGAACTCTGTGGAGATTTATAAATGGGATCAACACCTGCCCCAAAGCTTCCTATTGTGTCTTTCCTTTTGTAGGTCACAAGAACGACCTAGAATAAGGGTGTTGGTTGAAAACAATAACAACAACAAAGAAAGATAGAAAAACATGGTATTGCTGTCTCTAACTTCCTCCATCTGAAGCTGAATGCTACCAAACTTCCCGAGTGCTTCCTAAATATCTTAAAGTTCCAGAGAATACTAAATAAGAAAAATTATCATTTACTGGTTGCATATATATGTTACATTGTTATTACCTGTATATATATAGTGCATATATATATATATGGTGGCATTTTGTTTTTTTTTTCCCCAAACAAGAACACTACCTTTCATCTTACATTTCTGTGTCCATCCTCCCCCCCTCCCCCGTCTGTTGTAAAGGGTTTTATCAGAGGAAATTTGGAAAGCCAGAATGACATAAATCTTAATTTTTTTTTAAGTACAACCTTTAGGGACAAATTACGAATTGGCACCACCATGTCCCTCCTCCCTGCCCCCAGTCCCCTGAGGACCCTCCTCAGTAGGATTGCTGGTATTCACCATGGAGTTATGGGTGCTATGGAAGAGCTTCTTCTTGGTCAACAGGGCATTTCTTTTGCAGACCTGGCATTGGTCAGGTGACTGTAGTCCTCTCTGTAAGCAGAGACTGGTGGACTTTGGCCCACAGCCAGAATCACCAAGGAACAGGTTGGAGATGCTGATATTCAGATACTGTCCCAGGACCTTGGGATCAGATGTCTCCTGGGATGGAGCCCTGCAGTGTGACTGGGAAAGCCCTGCAGGAAATGGCTGTGCTCCTCTGCTCACTCCAGGTTCAGGTTTACTGAAAAGCCTCTGATGGGAGGCTTCATTATCTTACAAATTAGCCTGAACATCCTGGGTTGTTGGTACCAGCAGGGTGAACACAATCCAAAAAGGTTTTTTTTTTCTTTTTGGTCCAACTCTCATTATAAGTTTTAGAGAGTGATTAAAACAAATTAAAACCAATGGCTTACAGCAACAGAAATATATTTTCTCAGCTATCCTAGAGGCTAAGTTCAGGGACCCATGATCCCTTCCAGGTCTGTAAGAAGAAAGAAGAAATCCTTTCTGCCCTTCCTCTCTGCTGGTGCTTGGCTCTCAGTTCTTGGTGCCCCCTTGGCTGGCAGTTGCTCTGCTTGACCTAGTTCTGGTGTCACATGATGATCTGGTGCCTCTGTGTGTCACTGTGAGACATTCCTCAATCATTCCTACATGAAGACAGTCGGTCATATGGAATGAATTGTCCACTCTCATGACTCTGGTCTTATTTGAACAGAACTCATTGCATCTGCATTGACTCTACTTCCAAATAAGTACACTTTCTTTTTGGTTTGTGCCTTCTATAATGTTGACTTGATATTTTCAAAATATTTTATTTACTTTTTGATAGTTTCATACGTACATATGTTTACATCAAGTTCAGCCCTTTTTGCTCCCTCTTATCCCCTCCCCACTCTCATTAAACCCCTTTGTCCCCCTAAGTTGCTCACCCACCTTTGATTTTTTTTTTCTGTGACCCACTGCATGTAATTAGGGTTGGAGTCTGTTTATTCACTAGAGCATGGGGAATTGACCAGCGGCTATACCAATGTGTTGGCTTGAATCAGATGTCTCCCATTTACTCCTGTGTTTTGCATGCTTGGTCCCCAGGTGGTGGCAGTTTGGGAGATGGAGCCTTGTTGGAAGAGGTGTGTTGTTGAGGGAAGGCTTAGGGGTGGAACAGCCAGCTGAGCTGTTAGAGCTGAGCTCACTCTCCTGCTGCTGAGAAGAGTTTCTGTCCAGCCTCCGCTCTGCCATCTTTACCCTGCCTTCACAAAGCTTTCCCTCAAGACTAGAAGCCAAAATAAATCCTTTCCTCCCATCAGCTTCCTTTGGTCAGGTGTTTTGTCCCAGCAAGAGAAGGTAATCACAACAACCACTAAAGAAAATAACCTTTTGCCCCAGCAAACATGACCTCTGGCTCATTCCTCAGGCAGGGGTTGAGGCCTCAAGAGCCCCTCCCTCAAAAAATCACTTCCTAAGATACTGTAGGTTGGCACTGCAATCTCTCTTGGGGGCAGGGGAGTGTCCAGCCTGTGACATTTTCCTAGGCTTCAATCACAAAGCTCAGTATACAATCTGGAAGGAGGGTTGAACTCCCAGACTTCACTGATTTCTGAGGTCATGCCATGGCTATGTATATTTGATCCTCTAGTCTGAATAGAAGCAAAGATGTTTTCTGGTTTAGTGATCATCCAGACACAAGGCCCAGGACAGAAGTGTGAGTATATAATGTGATCCTTCTTATGTGATGATGGAAAAGCCACAGAGAATGATGTCTTCCCGAGCGGTGCAATTTCAAGTATCCTATTACATTGCATGGAAATCGATGGTGCCATTTAGCATAATAATACCAGGGGTACATTTAAGATATCATATTATAGCATGAAAATATTGATAGCTACAATGGGGTATGTGTAGTTTCAATTGTGTAAAGGGATAGTTTTACATCCTCTGCCCTGGAACTCATCAGGGGCACTTTTATTCTATTATATCTCCAGTGTCATGAGGCTTTGGCTTTTAAAACATTTAGGCCTGTCTGTGTATAGTTTATATATAGCTATATCATGTCTTTGTTCATTTAATCATCCCTTATTCATGCTTTCAGTAAATGTGTACTGTGTGTCTGCTGGCTGACAGGCATAAGAGCTGGGGAAGTAAAACCATCCAAGTCCTCATAGAATAGATATTCTAAAGGGAGACATCAAATTTGTAAACAATAACAAATACCACATGCAGGAGTTTAAATGCTTGGTCCCATTGACTCAGGCTTAAATCTTGAGTCTGCAGTGGGTGGAGCCCTACTAAGAAAGAGCTATGTCACTGGGGGCAGATCTTGGAGTCCAGGCCTAAGGTAGGTGGAGAGCAGTTTGTAGCTCTAGCTCTTTGACGGTATCTCTCTGCTATGAATCACTCAAAAGGGGAGCCAGCGTCTTCAACCACGGATTTATAAACCTGAAATAAACCCTTTCCTCTCATAAGCAGCTTCTGGTCAGGTGTTTGTACAGCAACATGAAGCTGACTGCAACCGCACAGAATAAATATATAAGATACAGTTACACACAGTGAAATAAACTATGAAGGGATATATATATATATATATATTATATATTATATATATATATATATAATGTAGTTAGGGGATAGAATTAATGTTCACTCAGATAATTCTAAATTTCCCATGTCAGTGTATTTTATTTTATAAGGGGTTAGCATTGGTTGTAATGGTGCAGCATCTGAATATATAGCCTGCTTTTTCTCACATGACATAGTCACCATACAGCTCTCCTTTCTAAGTCATTGTATTTATAAATGCCATTCATTGATTTCAGAGACTCCGTTTGTTGCACTGTATGAAGAGCAAAGATTCTGAAACCTGATAACCTGGGTTTGAGCCAGGCTGGGTGGGATGGTTATTTACCCTCACCGAGCTTAGTAGATGTGCCAGCTAACCTAGCATAATAATACCTACTTATTAGATTGGCCTAAAGCTTACACAAGATGATAATACCAATCAGAACCAAGATCTGTAGTGAAATGCTTAATATATCAGCATGTATTTTCATCTGTCATTTCATTCAAGTGATTTAAAATTTTGATAATCTTTCAAAATGGCCACTTAGAAAAACTAGTCTCTGAGGACAGCTCAAAGACACTCTTCTCTAAAATGATATCATTGAGCATCGACATGTATGACAGTCAAATATTGAGTAGCACCGTATTCTGCATAAACATTTTCAAAAAGATCTAATTATGGTTCCCAGATGAAGAAAATAGTCATAGTTAATTTTTACATCCTCAAAAACATATGTTCTGATAGTACATTCTACATCAAATATAATAAAAAGGCATTAACAAAAACCATTCACACTAAAATCCGATTTGGGCTTTCATATAATATTAATGTTTTCTGCTTTTATGGGTGCATGTAAAGTTTGTGAACCTTTACCGGGCCCTGTTTAAATACATTGCATTAAAACTGAATTTTATCTTCCTAATTTGGGCATGGCAATCTTAATTAGATTGCCACCCAGACTGCTGGACAAGGCTACTTTTGAAACAACACTTTCTATAAGTAAATTATGACCATGTATATAGACTTGAAAGTTCTAACATATCCCTATGATATTAATAACATTGTGAAGAGCAAACTTGGTACTGATGTACATTATAGTATAGTACTAATTATTTGCAAATAATGGCATCACTAGAGGAATGTTGCTTGATGCTTATTACATAGAAATCATCTTAGGCATTGATCATAACTGTCTCATAAGTTATGACATATCTCAGCATTTTATAGATGGTGAATCTGAGATCTAGAGAAATAAAGTAACAACCCAATTCATAGACTAGAAACTGGAAGGCAGAGATGCGAATCCCATTATTTCTCCTCCAGATTTTAGACACTTCACTGTCGTGCTGTGTAGACCACCTGGTGGAGAACACATGGAGGATAATGACTCCCAGCACTTGGTGCGGTGTTAGTCATGGGATGTCCTCTTTCTGTTGTTGTTAACTATCAGAAGCGCGTGTTTGACTTTTAAAATAGTTATGCATCCAATCAATCATTGCTTATCGGAATTATTTCCCATCAAGGGCACGATGTGCCCAGCAACCCTAGAATGTGAACTTTCTGTAACCGGGGTTTTCATCTCTGCCCTGAAAGAAAGCTGTGCTTGGAGAAATCCAGCCTGTACTGTGGTTAGCTCAGACCTCCGCTCTGATGACTGATGCTAAGCTCTTGCAAACTGCTGAACTGAGCACCAAGGTGACAGAAGGTTGCACAGAAGGTAAATATTCTGTGAGATGTAAGTCTCAATTAGGAAAGGGTAGGTAGGCTTGATCGTGAATGGGTGCCTACATTTGATAGTCTCATGATTTAGCTGTCCTGTGGAGAGATGTTGGCAGGAACACCATTAAAACAGGGAGGGGGCACTGTTCACGGCAGAAATTATGACAGCTAAGCAGAGATCTTCCCTCGTCCCTTCCCTTGCTTACACATGGAAAGCCTGGGATAACATGTCAACTCCAGTGTGCTAATTTACAACTTAACC
This sequence comes from Zapus hudsonius, assembly GCA_004024765.1. NCBI lineage: Eukaryota > Metazoa > Chordata > Mammalia > Rodentia > Dipodidae > Zapus > Zapus hudsonius. The sequence goes on along the minus strand of PVHP010001900.1, from coordinate 91,288 downwards.
CCTTCAAGGCTTTAATTCTATCCCCTTCTCATACCTGACAGCTACATCTCAATAATGGTCTCAACTCTTGGGTAATTTGGGCATAGGGACTCACCTCACCTTTGAAAGGGCCATCCAATTGTTCATACTATATCCATAATCGACTGGTCTGTCTAAAGCACATCACCATTCTAGTGGGACTTAAATTTGACATCAACTACTGTATTAGTTGCTTCTGTCATGACAGTTAGATTAAGAAACATTCAAAAGGAGGAAAGATTGATTTTGGCTCATGGTTTCAGAGGATTCTGTATGTGGTTTGCTTAGTCCCATGCACTTGAGCCAAAAAATCATGGTGGCAGGAGCTTGTAACAGAGGCCCTTCTTACTTCTTGGTGGATGTGAAACAAAACCTGAGGGAATGCATGCGACCAGCTGACTTTCTTCACTTTTATTTCATCTGGACCTCAGCCCCTGGATGATGTACCTCGCTAAATTCAAAACGGGTCTTCTCTGACAACATCTCTACAGACACTCAATAAAGTGTACTCTGCCAATCTCTTGGGTCATTCTAAGCCTAGTCAAGTTGACAGTGGAGACTAACCATCACAGCTACCTGGTAATGAACTCTGAGGAGAGAATTTGCTCTTCAAGATCCATTAGAAGAATATCATATGAAGGGGAAAGAAAAGTATGATCTGGGGGATATTATCCAGAGGCATGGCCAGGAGAACCTGGCTAAATACTAGGCTATCCATGGTCCCCTGTCACAAGGACTGATCCAGACGACCCATGGAGGAGGTTATCCAGTGGAGGGGGGAGGGGAGGGCAGCGGGGAATTGGCGATAACAACTCGTTGTTTGCCCACTCAATATTTTAACTCATTATGGACAATAAAAAAAGAAAAGTATGATCTGGCATCATAAATGTTTCCAAGCTCGCTTTAGTTTTCAGAAATATTTTTGAAATATTTATCTTAATTGTTTTCTTTTTGATCATAAATTAGATTCATGCCAAAACACAAGACCAGTTTGGGATATATAATAGAGAGTAGAACTTCCAGTAATTTTAATATTTATATAATTTACCCTTCTTTTTATAGATGTGATATGGGAGGCCCCACTGAGGTCTTATGTCCAGGTCAAGGTTACATGGCTAACTTTTTTTACTATTTTACAGCATTCTCGTACAGCTGAAGATTTGAAATAATCACTGAGTTCATTTTCTTATTGCATTTTTAATTACTTCTATTTTTTTTCTTTTTTATCATGCTTCCAACAAAATTTTCAATCCTTCTAATTTAAGAGACAAAGGAAAAGGTGGAAAGGATAGGAACAAGACCATGTTGGCATATATTAAGATCATTTACACCAAATCAAAAACTTACATTCAATTCATCACAGCGCTTTCCCAGAGCAAATCAAGGAATGTTCCCCTAAGTAATTATAAAACAGGTTAAAGGAATAAGGACTCTGGTCATTCATCGATTCTTGATTTTTATTCCCAGTCTTATCACTGCCTGGGACAAGAGGGTTGAAAGAATAGATACATTTGTAAAATGACTAGAATAATTTTACCCACCTCAGGGATTCTGTGAGTGTTTAATACTATAAAGGACTTTGAGATAGTCAGATGAAAGATGCTTTAGAAGGCAGACATGATTACTGGATTAGAATTTCAGAGAGTGAGAAAGAACTCTTTTGTATTGACAGAAATTTTTATTCTTTTTGTAGTCCTATAGTGGCTTAAAGTTTTTCCTTACCAATTTCTTCACTTTCAGATTATGTCCTTGACTTGGTACTGCTCTCCCGAGAGGGACTCTGAATGGGTGTAAACTGTCTGGTTCCCTTTGCAGTGTGGTTTTTTAATACGCTTCTTTGCATCTTTGAATTCACAGGGCTAATTTCCTTCCTTCCCTATGGCTGTGATGTTTGTAAAGTAAAATGGTATCACCTGGGGATAGTAACTTTGTATTTATTACATGTCACAGAGGCATACACAGGTATGCACGCGCGCGCGCGCACACACACACACACACACACACACACACACACACACACCTTTGTATTGAAGTGTTTGGAGACTAGACCAATTTTGTTTCATAAGGTTGCCATAATATCATTAATCTCTCTCAGCCCTTAAAGATGGCCTCTTGCCATATTCTGTCAGAAAACAAGATATAGACCATTTACTTTAAATACCTAAAAATAAAAACGCTGAATCAAACGGTTGCACACCCTCACGCACACCCAGAGGTGCCTCATATATTCTGCAGTTGTTGGAAATCTGAGCGCATTGCATGGATGGAACAATGGAACTTTTAGTTTAGTTTATTGAGAGTGAAATGTTTTATTGTATCTACTGTAAAATGTTCTTTGCTATTAAATTAAGGGCTGCTAATTAAGAATCCTAAAGAACTGCAGAGATGCCTTTGAACTACAGGAAAGATATTTAATCATGTGTAGCAATGCTTTCTCCCCTCTCTCTTCATTCCTCTTTCCCTTTCCACTTTTCTTTCTTATCATGAAGGTTCTGTAACAATAGTAACTGGGCTATGGACTGTCCCCTAATGACTGTTAGATCTGACAATTATAACAGAGTGACGTGTTGGACTCTCCCAAGGAATCTACTGATGAAGAATCAGCAACATCTTGAATGTGGGAAAATCGAGGAGTTATTCCAGTCCAAAGTAGAGACACTGTTTTGAGTCAAACTTTTCCTCTTAGTCATTGCAGGTACCATAGCTAGCACACTTAAATACACAGGGCTCCTGAAAGTATCCTTGTTCCAAAAATAAAGTGCTCTCAATCCAAAATGAAAATCAAATTACAAAATCCAAATTAATTCATTTGAATTGAGCAAAACCTAACGTGATGTTACAAGTGAACTGTTTAATCCCAATCAGCTTTTGTGCATTTATATCAAAATCCGATGTTTACATAACTCATCACTGTTAAGTTCATATGTAGACCAAATGTGGCAAGGTGAGTAGTCAGGGAACACCAGGGTCTTAACATGTCCCTCTGTCCTGGTGATTAGCAATTTAGGTGTTATCTGTTGATACACAGAAGTTTCCACAAGTGGAGAGGGATGAGGGTGTATTTCATGGTACACAGTAACTTTGTGATGTGTTAGCTGTTTCTTGTTGTGAATTCATTTCCTTCTGCTTTCTCTCTCAGCTGAAAAGTTGCTGTGAGCTGCCTTTCCTTCCTTTATACCTCTGCACATTCATGCCCTCCTCCTCTCTAACTATTGCCAGGTGTTAGCCTCTTCCCTGAGTCATTTCAGGCATTTTCCTTTGAATGAAAATGGCTCACTTGGAAGGTTGTGAAAGGCAGATCCATGTGGATTTGAGAGGATTTTGTGTTGCGATGTGGTGGGAAGGTTTGCCAGAAATTGCCCGTTCCAGGCTGATGATGCAAAACCAGACATCTGTTAAATTAACAGCTACCTAACGTTTTGCCTTCAGTCAAATGCATTTTTTTAAAAAAAAATTAAATCTCTCCCACTCTCTCCCACTTTCTTTTTTTCCCCACTGTCAAAACAATCTGTCACAAGATATTTAATTTCTGTGTAATGGGTTACTTAAAGAAACCAGCATATGGTGCAGTGAGTATACCTAGCTATGAGCCCCAGGCAAGTATGTACTCCCGGCTTGCTGTTCCCCTGAAGCTTTCTATGGCTCAGCATAGATTGTCAGATGCTGAGTTCCCCAAGCTTTATTCACAGGAGTGCCAAGCTCTCATCACCCTCACCTTTTAGGATCAAAGTATTATTATAAACATGCTTCTTCCCCTGAGGAGTTGGAAATTGCCTTCTATTTTGGTTAAGTGGTGGTCATTTATGGCTTTAACAGTTTCAGGGAGAGAGGAAGGGTGACCCAGTAAATGAAATGCTGTGCACAACCTGCCTTGGGTCGAAACACGTGTCAGTAGCAGCTAGCTGATCTGTGGTTCTGAAAGGTCTGCATCTTTAACAGGGCGACAACATTGAGATGCCATGTAGAACCCGTGCCTCTCCGCAGGCTGAAGTGATTTCTATACAGTGAATAACCTCTCTATACAGTAGCCTTGTCCTGTTTTGAGAGAGTGGACTTGAAAGTCGCTGTCACTAGGGAGAACAAAGGTTAAACATGATCGCAATTGCTCATGGAACCCTCTAGAGCCCTCCATAAGGCAGAGTTTAAATGTGTGTGTGTGACTCCTGAGTTGTAAAACAGATATGGCAGAGCATTTATGAATTCAGAAATCATATTTTCTGTTTATCTGGCTCTTTCCTAGGCCCAGAGAATGAAGTGGTATAAGACGTCAAAGCTACTGCCCAAAGCACTCTCTCATTCACATGGCAAGGGGTCAAATCAATGCATGAGCAATGAAAAGACTTTCAAAGTACAATTAAAGTGCATTTTCTCCATCCATCTATATATCATATCATCTGTCTGTCAGTCAGACTCACAGTAAATAACAAATACATGTATATATGAGTGTGTTTCGTGATAAACTACTAAGAGAATCCATATGCAAAATGATAGTTTACAGAGTACTGTGTCTCCCGTACAATTAACAAATCCCTCTATGTGTGTATATAGATAGAAATACATGATGTAGATAGATACAGACAGTGATATAGTTAATATAGATATAGGTGTAGATACATATATAAATTACATATATAATACCTAAATAAACCTATAGCATGTACATTTTAAGATTAGCTAATCTATTTATTTTCATGACATGCCTGATATACATTTTGGGTAGTTTCATGGTGGACCAAAGCTACTCTATTGTGAATCTTCTCCAAGGGGTAGGCTTTCATGTCTGAACAGACTCCAGATCACTGTTGTTGGTACAGCTAAAGACAATGTCTAGCAGGCGAGTTCACAAGGGAGGGACCCCTGGTGGAGTGTGTCTTGTGGGCTCGTGGTAGAGGAAGCAGGGAGACACAACAGAGGTCTGTCAAGTAACATCTCCTTGGTGATCACCCTCTCTTTGTGCATTCACTGAACGGCTGTGCTGGGGATTTTCTGGGAAAAATGATATAATACCTGCTATAAATCATATTTTTTATTATTAATCAAAATTATCAAACGTACTAGAAAGTGTCTCTAGGCCATCATGAGCACAAGGCTATCACAAATGGTTGTGCTAAGTGAGGCTGCAAAGAAAATTGTCTCACTGGTCCACAGTAGCCATTCCTCAGAACTAGATGGAATAAGTCCTGAAATCCAAAATGCACACGTGTTCTCAAGTGTGTACCAGGCAGTATCATGGGGACATGGGGCTCTAGTGGAGTTCATTAGGAAAGCTCGCTTGCCATCCTTTGTCTTCTCACTCTATGCTACTTTTGAGTATTATGGTTTTTTTTTCTGTGATTTTTAGTTTGTTTCTCTGGAGTCTCCCTTGTGTCTCAGAATTTCAAAGCACTGCTTAGGAAGTTACCAAAGTTAGCCAAAGCCAAATGTTACTGACATTATTAAAACCAAAGATGATCTCTTAGCCCTTTAACCCCACTAACAATTAAGGGGCCAATGCATCATTTGGAAGAAGCGTGTTGGAGGAGGTTTCTCTCACCCTGAAAACTGACTAGCTTTTTTTTCTCTGAAGTTTGGTTTGTACTAAGTGTACCATAAATATTTATTGAGTGTAAGCCTGAAATTTCTTCTTTTGCTGTCTCTAGGGAGACCAAATGTGATAGATAAATAGTAACATTACATTCAAGATCATTAACAGCTTAACCCTTCATGGTGGCAGGAAAGTCATTCATCTGACAGACTTATTCAACACCTCACCAGGCACCAGGCACTATCAGATGTGCTGGAGTCTGGGTACATTAGTCATGAGTGAATGAGAGAATAGAGGAATGTAGAAACACGGCTCCTTCTCCATGGGATCAGTAGAATGAATCGTATTTAAAAAACCAGTAAAAATATGACATTGATGAAAAAGCTGAAGAAGACGCTCTTTGAAGGACTCACTGTGCTTATAGACAATAAACGTGATGGCATCAGAGACAGTTTCTCTGAGAAAGCGAGCCATGCATGGTGAAGACCTAGAAAAGCATGAGCACTGTGGTACCTGGGAGCAGAAGAACCCCAAGAATGGACAGTAGGCCATAAGGCAAGAACATGGAGCTCTTGGTGGTAACTAGCTGGAGTGGCATTTGGGAACCAACACACTAGAGACCATGTCAGCCGACAGCCTTGACTAGTCCAAAGCCAACCCTGAAGGTCTATAGCAGTGGGGCACGTGCCATGGAGAGCAGTTAAAGCCATCATCAAGGCACACACAGTCCAGATCCATGCCTAGTCCTGGGCTGGAAAATGAGATCAGAGGTAGGTCCCCAGAGCTCGCATGCACCATAAGCTAGAGTAGGGGACAAGGACCCTTGAAGCCACGTTGGAGGGCTCAAGGACTTTGTAGGTGAGGAAGAAAAGATTGGGGGCAGGGGGTAGGATCCCGCTTTCAGGATCAGCATGCCTTCTGCACAGCTGAACGGTGCCTGGCTCATTTCCCTTTCTAATGAGATGAACACAGAAATCTATGCATTTAGACTATTCAGCTTTTAGGCAACCGGACCAAGCTGTTGGGGTAGAGGGGAAAGAAGGGCTGACATTGATGGATGGAGTTAAATACCAGAGTCCCCCTCTTCACACAGGCTTTTCTAAAGCAGTATTGTGATGGAAAGGCCCACAGAGCTCCAGGTGGGCAGGGCAGGCTGGACTGAGCCCAATGTCTCCCTGGGAGGGGGAGGCAGAGCACGAATGAGGCTCTCCTGTCCAACTGGCAAGGTCCCCTTGAGGCCTGACATCAGGGTGGCATGCCCAGAGGAGGCCCCCAAACAGGGTCTGTTTCTCATGGGAAGCAGCTAGGAGGGGTCATTGAATGGGACACATGGTTTTCCTTTGGAATAGTTTAACTCTTTGTGCAAAATTACTACCCAAGCAACAACCATTGCCCAGTTATGTCCACGGTACAGCCCTCCAACTTACAGACAATAAATTTCCATTTATCTCAATCCTGAAATGAGAATGACATTTCTCTGGCCTTCCTTAAAAGTGGTAAAATCAGAAGAATGAAGGTTGTCATGTCTTGACGCAAAAGTGGACGTCTATGTTCTAAACACTAGGGGATGATAAACCCAGCAAAATTTCTTGAAAAGATTTGAGCTTTGTGGGGGGCGGGGGAGGTGGTGAGGGATGTGGTATATTAAGTGTGGTGTTTGCACATGTGTGCAGATGTACATACCATGAACAGGCATTTGGAGGCCAGAGGGAACTTCAGGGAACATCTTCTCTACTGCCTATCCATATAGTTCCTTGAGATGGAGTCTCTCCCTCAACCCAGAGCTGCCATTTTTGGACAGCAAGCCCCAGAGATTCTCTGGGCTCCACTCCAGCCCCATGGACTGGGGTCACACATGGGCATGGCCACACCTAGATTTTTTTTAAATATATATTTATTGTCCATAATGAGTTACATTATTTAGTGGGCAAACAATGAGTTGTTATCCCGAATTCCCCAATTCCCCCCTCCCCATCTCTGATCAGTTGGATATCCTCCTCCGTGGGCTGACTGTATTAGTCCTTGTGCCAAGGGATCCTGGATATCCTAGTACTCAAGACAGGGTCTTGCTCTAGCCCAAGCTGATCTGGAACTCACTCTATAGCCCTAGGCTGGCTTCAAGCTCCTGGTGATCTTCCTACTTCAGCCTCCAGAGTGCTGGGATTAGAGAAGCATGTGCCTAGATTGTTACATGGGTTTAAATCATCAATCTTAGGAGGTCTCAGGCCCTCCCAGGCTCTCACACTAAGCAACAAGTGTTCTTAACCACTGAGCCATCTCCCCCGGCCTGAACATGGTTTTTTGTTTGTTTGTTTTTACTTTATTTTCAAAATATATCTATCTATTTATTTGTTTATTTGTAAACAGAGAGAGTGATAGAAGAGACAGAGAGGATGGGCACACCAAGGCCTCCAACCAATGCAAATAGATCCCAAATGCATGCACCAATTTGTGCATCTGGCTTTACATGGGTACTGGGGAAATGAACTTGGGTCATTAGGCTTTGTAGGTAAGCACCTTAACCGCTGAGTCATCTCTACAGCCAGCGGGAGCGTGTGTTTGTTAAAGGGCGAATTGGTTATGTTTTTAGTTTTCTGACATTTGTTCTCATGAGACACTTAGATTCAGCGGCCCTACCTGCAGATTGCATCATTTAAGTGAATCCAGCAGGACAGGTGCTTTAGGGGAACAAAGCTATTGGTCAGCAGTGCCCATATGAAGCTGTGAAGAAAAGCTTCTTAAAACAGTGACTACTTTGACTGACTTTCATGCTTGTCATATAGGCTTGGGTCTTGCTTTATATCTTACAGATGAGGCAATAGAAGAACAGAGAGGTCAAGTCATAGTTCAAGGTCAAGCTGGGAAACATAGAAGCTGGGATACAGACCCTAACAGTCTGGCTGCCCAGCTTGTATTCCTGACCACCACTGATATGAGCAAAAATGGATGAGTAAGGGGATGGCAGAGACTGGAAAGTCAAGAGCAGTTGTTTATTTTCAAAGGAACTTCTATCTCTCTCTCTCTTTCTCTCTCTCTCTCCTCCTCCACTTCCAACCTGTTCCAACTGCTCAGAGAAGACAGATGCCTGGGGGGGGGGGTGTGAGCAGCAAAGCAAAGTAAATTCTTATAAATGATTGTTTTTTTTTTTAAGTTTTCAGTGTCAAAAACACACATTTCTGAAACGTGATGGCATCAATTGAGTTAAACATTGCCTTTTCCCAAGTACATCGTCATGGATGTATGCTTAGCTGGACAGGTATACAAATGTGTACATGTATGTACATGCATATGTCTATATACATATTCATGTGAACTGTTATGCATATGCATACGTGTGCATGTGAACACACCCACATTTTCTTTTTTTTTTCAAGTCTCTGCTTTTATTATTGTTTTGGACTGATTTGAAAGCATTCTTTTTTTAATATATATATTTATTGACCATAATGAGTTACATTATTTAGTGGGAAAACAATGAGTTGTTATCCCCAATTCCCCAAGGCCCCCCTCCCCAATCGGCTGGATATCCTCCTCCGTGGGTCATCTGGATCAGTCCTTGTGGCAGGGGACCATGGATAGCCTAGTATTCAGCCTGGTTCTCCTGGCCCAAGTGACACACACACATTTTCAATGTCATTTGAAAATACCTCTCTGGGGCTGGGGAGATGGCTTAGTTAAGTCACCTTCATGAAATTCCTAATCGCAGGGTTAGGTTCCAGTACCCAAGTAAAGTCACAGGCAAAAAGTGGTGCATGTATTTTCAGGGGCTGGAGGCCCTGGCATACCCACCCATTCATTTTCATTCTTTCTCTCTTTCTCTCTCTCTCTCTCTCTCTCTCTCTCTCTCTCTCTCTCTCTCTCTCTCTCTCTCTCTCTCTCTCTCTCTGTGTGTGTCTCTCATCTATCCTTACAAACAGATAAATAAAATAGTTTGTAAAAGAAAATACCTCCTTGTATTGTCACCTAGTTTGGGTTTGGCTCCAAAACCCAGTACTGGACCAGTGTATCCAGAGTTGTCACAATTTGGTCTTAAAAATAGTTTTGGCAATTAAATTTTCAAAAGCCATATGAGAAATACCAGGCAGCTTCACCTTTATGTTGAAAACTTGGAGCACACTGTGGTCCTTGAAATATTTCATATTTTCTTTTTGTCCACTTGCATATTATATTTTATAAATTCACATTCCACACCACATTATGTTGAACTCAGACTCTGACGAGCATCTTGATGTCTGTCACACACTAGAAAGGCATCTTTCTTATACACTATTGTCTTCTCTTTACTGCCTTGCTGTTCAGGCAACATATGGAGTCATTTTCTACTTCGTATTCTGAAATTCTGCCTTCCATCCATGGCGTGATTGCTGGCATGGAAGGAACCAGCTCATGTCACCTGTAAACAGAAGGGAAAAGAATAAATCAGTTGGCAGGCTCTTTCCCACAATCCCCAAGGAACAACTCCTCCATTTTGCTCCTCAGATGAATAAATGCCTCCTTGACATGAGGGGCTTCGGTAACTCCTTGAATCAGCAAACATAGCCAGTTCCCATCACAGTGTCGATCACATCAAGCAACTCTTGAATGTATGGGGTTCATAAGATACACAGCACCATTTGAATAAGAGCTTGGACTACCTTTTCAGATTCCACAAGAACAAAAAGAAACTTCAAGGGCATGTTTGCAAGAGAAAGACAGGGAAGAAAGAAACCTTGGTATTCTTTCTTTTTTTTTTTCAATCTTCAGCATTAGTTATGAAATCCGATGTTTGGGGAACCCCTAATGGTTAAACTTACACAAGCAGAAGGAAAATGAAATGTCATGATTAAATTTTCTATGAGCACGTTCAATGTTTTTGTCTTCTCCTGTCTCCGTTTCTCAGACTCAGAGTCACTTTGTCTCTCTCTTCTGTTTCCAGATCAGTTGAGTTACAACCAATCAGATATGAGGAAAATTAGATTTTAATGGAATATTTGATTTTCATTGCTTAATTGATTTAATTGCAAGTTTCTATTTCAGACTGGTAGAAATGCAAAGATTTTCAGTCAAACGTAGAAAAGCTCTCATTTTTCTGCATTCAACAGTGACAAACTGAGCAAGTCCATGTTAGCCTGGATTCTAGAATGTTGGGAGCAAGAATACCTGGTGTCTTTTCAGGTTGTTACTCCTAGCCTGAATTTTAGTTTCTCTTGCATGAATGCATGGATAAATATATATATATGTATATATTCCATGTCAGAATCTTATGTTTGTGTCTGTTGATTCTGGTTGTATTGACTTTGATTTTTGTGAGTTTTTGTTTGGATGAACAATAGGTGTGTGCTTGTATAATAAACTTGAGCTTTGCTTGGGGGAATATATAATGCAGGAAGCAAGGCTGGTTCCTTCCACTGCTGCTGAGGGAGAAAGCAGTCAAATGCAACGTCTGTCTGACAGTCAAGGTCAGTGGGCCTTGTCACTTTCTGAACTTTCTAGTGCCTGAAGTAGAGTCTAGTATCCTCAATAGCTACAATGTATATCAGCTGCCTAGGACCCTAGTGTCTAAAGGGTCCTTCGGGAAACACCTGAGTACTGTCATAGGCAGCCGTATTTGCTATAAAATCCTTATTTTATTTTATTTTATTGTTTTAAGATAGGGTTTCGATCTAGCCCAGGCTGACCTGGAATTCACTGTGTAGTATCAGGCTGGCCTCAAACTCATGACGATCCTCCCACCTCTGCCTCCAGAATGCTGGGACTAAAGGCGTGCACTACCACATCTGGCTATGTAACATCTCCTTTACCAAATTGTCTTTCTACAGTCATAGACCAGTCTTACATCTCTGAGCAGTTCTGGAGTTCTCTGAATTTCTCATAATGCAGGTAAAGGATTGCAGCAGGATGCCCATTTTTCCCTTTCTTCTCCTTTTTATTGATGATTTAATGAACTGGGAATTTGCTCTATTGCCCAGGCTGACCTTGAACTAGACTAAATTTATACTCCAATCCTCCCAAGTGTCACGTTTAAAGATTTGAAACAGAGGACCAGAGACAAACTGTTTCTGGATCCCAAACTTTTATTTTACAATAGTAGAAAATGACAGAAACTTTGAAACCCTAGGCAGCAGGATGGAGGGGGCTTGAGGGGTTGAGAGTTGATCTTGGAAACCGCCCTGCTAGAGAAGAGGATGAGACTTGCACAGCCTGTGAGTGGGGTAGTGATTGAGGGAGAGAACATTACTTCTCCTCAGTCCAGGTAATGAGGCATACTCAGTTACCATAATAGTAGGCAATTCCAAAACCCCAGATCTAGTCTGAGCATGGCTGGTGGGTAGGAGGAGACAGCTGGAACCCTAGGCGTATACACTCCTGCTCCGTGGTCCTTGTATTGGCACGTTGGCTTTCTGTTGTTATTTAAGGAAAGTTAAGATCCCTTGAATCATTTTGAGAAGTGTTCATGTACGAACCACTGATAAATGAAAATTTAATTTTAAATGGTCTGATCTTTATTTGAATTTATTGTCAGGTACCTCATCTACTCCTTTGTCATTCTCTTTATTTGAAATCCAATTCTCAACGTGAAAATTGTAGCCTGTTTTCAACTGTAGAATTTGTTCTCAATGCTGATAACCATGGAGACTTTCTCCTGTGTAAAGGTCTGGAAACAGAAAACCTTTTCAAAAGCATCATCTGTCCTAGAAACCTGGAATGGACTGTGGCTAATTGTAGGACTGCAGGAAAGTTCATTTTCCTGTCTTGCACCTGTTTTCCTCATCTGTAAAATGGGAACCATTTTACAGCATATAACTTCAGAACTAAATGAGGTCAGTTCAATGAAGCAGTGAGTTTAAAGGGCTTAGATACACATCAGGCATAGGAAATGTCATTCTATTCAACACAGAACTTGGGCCAGAAGCCAAGCTGAGCACTTCCCATGGATTATTTCCTTTAATCCAGTCACAATCATCAGGATTTGAGTCAGCTACCAGAGGACATGAGGAAATGTCTCAGGACATTTGGGTTATCATGACTTGCTGCTGTTATCCATTGCATAGAAGATGAAGATGCTGCATGTGCTCATGCACAGGACCATCACTCACAAGGTATCAGCAGTGCTCATGGGCAACATTGTGACTTAATCCAGGAATTGTTTTCATTAGGCTTATTTTAAAGAGCAAAGAATCTGAAACTCAAAGAAAGTATAACTTGTCGGCAGTAGTTACAATGTATACCAGCTGCCCAGGACAGAGGTGTCTAAAGGGTCCTTGGGGAACACCTGAGACTCAGTTCATCCAAGAAGATTGAGTGGTTACATCCACTCTCTCCCAGGCTCCTGGAACAGAAGGACTGGTTTTCTTTTTAAGATACTTAGATAGAAGACCTTCTCCACCTTTGCATTAACTATGGTCTGTCCATTGTGTCCCCTTTGCCATGTGTATAGAGAATTAGCCGGATGTGCTCAGAGAGCTGAGTGAGTCCAAATGCTACCCCATCATTATGACCTACAGTCAAACCCAGATGTCACAGAACCGTTTGTGATCTCTGTTGGTCACAGTGATGTGGATAAAGAGGCCAAATCCATTAGTGGAGATCAGTTACTAAACCATCTCTTTGTGAATATTTATTATAGGACTTGATTTTTTTTTTTTTTTGCCTTTTTCAGATAAATAGATGGTAACACAATTTACAGCCCTGTCATTTTAATTGTGACTTTCACGGAGTGAAAAGTCTTGCTTTTAGAATCCTCACATATATATTTTTTTTCCTGTTATATCAATTCTTGTCCAGCTGCAGCTCAACAATCTTTCAAATCACAGTGTCTTTAGAGAGCGGCAATAAGAGGGAATGAAAGCATTTTAATGTAGCCCTTAGCATAGTGTGTTGAACAGAAAGAAGTATTCTTTTCCAAAAGTACAAAATTGGACATGAAAATGTGTTTGCAGAAACCAGTTCTGTTTGGTGGGTAGGTGTTTTTGTGCTTCAAATTAATATTTGTCCTTTAAAATAGCAGATGTTTAGCTGTGTATGTGGGCAGCCGACACACGTGGGCACTCCATGGTTGTTCCAAAGTGAAGGGCTGAGAGACAAGAGAGGCTCTCATGGCCAAGGCAATCCCCGCCCCCTCCTCCCCCTGCCACTCTGGGTTGATGGTTTCTTGGCATCCCAGATAAACATTGTGGAACCTCACTTCTCAAATGCATGAAGCTGCATTACCCAGCATATTAAAGGCTGTGAGCTTGGCGCTAAGAGGGAGGTCCTCTGACCAGCAAGCATTGCCATTGGAGGGGTGTGCTATTTAGCATGCAGCTTAATCAATTGAATCAATTTTATTTAGATACTCAGATTATAACTTCAAAGAGAGCCAGAAAGGGAAGAGTGGAGATGTCACTTAGTCATTTTAAACTCTCCTACTCTAAACATGAGTCAGGAGTAAATTCTTTACCTGTAAATTGCAAATCATAATTACTATCAAATATGTTTGTTAAAAGGATTGAATAAGATCAAACATCTGAAACCATCAGTGTAGTACTAATTGGTTCATAGTGAGTTCTCAAAAAAGTTAGTTATCATAACAATTATCAGGTAAACCAGTCGGTTCTATACATAGAACCTAATAGAGCACAGCCACCCTGCTCATTGTTTCTTAAAAATATTTTTATTGATTGATTTGCAATCAGAGAGAGAGAGAGAGAAGAGAGAAAGCCAGAGAGAATGGGTGTGTCAGGGCTCCAGGTTCATGTGCCACTTTGTGCGTCTGGCTTTATGTGTTCACTGGGGAATTGAACCTGGGTTGTTAAGCTTTGCTCAAAAGCACCTTAATCGCTAAAACATCTCTACAGAACCATATTTTAAAAATCCACTTCTTTTTCCTCATTTGGGCTAGATATGTTCCCCAGGGACATTGGCATCGTCTAGGCCGGTTTCATTGTCATACAAGGGGGCGTACCACTTTTGGCCTCTAGTGGATAGAGACCACCACAGTGCCCCTAACTGTTTCAGAAAGCACAAGCCAGCCCCACACAAAACAAAGTATCATCTTGCCCCAAATGTCAATAGCACCAAAAGCTGAGACACTATTATTACCCAAGGAAGAATTAAAGTAGAATAACCGTTTATTTCTCCAGTGTTTAGATACCTCTGTATCTTCATTCTCTGAAATATTAATATTGTGCCCCTTTGTCAGAATCCATCTACTATGAAGCAAATCGTTTCTTTTGGAACACAACCACACAGTGAAACCCTGATGCAGCCTGATTAACCTATTAAAGGTCATAAAACAATAACAATTACATTGCACATTTCATTCTTTAATATCAAAGAGAGCTAGGCTCTTTGAAATGTAAAACATCATAAGTGAAAGAATAGCTCCTTCAATTCCCCCAGGAGCCCAAGGTCATTGTATAAATAACACACTGATTCCCCTATTAATTTCACTTCATCTCAGGATATGCAGGAGGCCACCAGTGTAGGGAAGAGGAGAGTCTAGAGTGAACTTTTAGTCCCCGAGACTTAGGTCGGACAATGTAGCCTCCATCCATAGTTCAACACACATGCTGAAAGTGGAGAAAAATAAATGTTCTTGCAGCTGGTAGAAGGCTTCAGCATGAAACGCCTAACTCTTTTTCTCTTAAGGTGTCAGAAATGCTACAGGAGCTCCCAAGGACACATTAATTTCCCAGGTACTACTGCAGAAGGAAGGGTGAGGAGGCGAGTTCAGCTCTATTCCTACTGTGAACAGATTAAGCAGACACCAATTTACACCTCATTGTTAAGAGTAACTTTTTTTCCTGCAAGTGAGACCACATTTACATCTTTTGTAATTAAGCTCAAGGATTTTTTTTTTAAATGACATTTCCCCCACCACAAAACACGAAGTAAATATTTCACATTCAGTGGGATCAAATTATGAAATATATGCATTAGAACCATTCCCCCCCCCCCAATATGTGTGTGTGTGTGTGTGTGTGTGTGTGTGTGTGTGTGTGTCCCCAAGCAGCATCTTTCAGCCTCCTTATCAGACTGGCCTCCAATCAGAGCTCTGCCTGGTGGTGCTTTGGTTTTAGGAAAGGCCACAGATGATTAAATGGAGCATTTAACACATTGGTGTGGGGGCAGGGATTTGCTCTTGGGAAGGGCTGGCTCTTGCCAGCTCTCTGCAAGCATGAGCCATGGTAGTGAGTTAGCGAGTGCTCCTAGTCATTCAGGGGGCACCATCCATCAGCAGGAGCACCAGGCTGCAACTGCATCCAACCATACATCTCCTGCATACTTTGTTTCTTGGCAATGTTCATTTTTAGGAAAAGTGAACATGGAGAGGTGTATATTAAGACCGCTAAGAGACCAACATCTTTTATTCCCCACACAGAAGAATCTAGTTTGGCTAAGAGGCATTTTTTCCCTAACAGTAGAGTTTGCATGGCTGCTGTTACAAATAATACAATTATGGCTCCAAATAATCAATAAATACAGAACAACAATGAAAATGAAGTGTGGGTCAGGAGGAAGTGGATGGTTTTAGGAGATGCTGGGAGGGGAAGGTAAGTTGTCCCCAGTCATGTCTGTTACGCACTAAGTAAGGTCAGTTACTGGTTAGGTGCCTGTGATGGGAGCTGGAGGCTACCCCAGCTGTCCCTTCGCAAGGTGGTCTTCTGTGAAGGACTCACAGAGGGAAGTGGAAGCCCATGGCAGGTGCTTTGCCAACACGTGGTCATTCAGATCAGGTGCCCACCCTTAGAGACAATGGTGGCAAGCTTTCTCATGTTCATGAAGTGCATCAATGCCAGTGAACGGGTCCTTGGCTTGGAATTCATTATCAACCCTGATAAGGGCAGGAAAGAGCAAAGAAAGTCTCAAATTCGTGTCTTCTGAAAAATGTTTATTCATTTGCAAGCAGAGAGAGAGAGAGAGATAGAGAGAGAGAGAGAATGGACTTCCCAGGACCTTTAGCCACTAGGAGTGAATTCCAGTCCCATGCACCACTTCCTGCATCTGACTTTATGTAATTTGAACCCAGGTTGTTAGACTCTGGAGGCAAGTGCCTTAACCACTGAACCATCCCTCCACCTCAGCTAAGTGTCTTTTTACTTTAAGCTTTTCCTGAAAAAAATGTACCAACTTTGCCTCCTCCCCTGTAAACAAAACAGAACAAAAAGTGAAGCAAACAAACAAACCTAATTTATCCTTTGGAAACACCTTTGGCTTTTTAGAATTGTATAGGCTCAGAAAGTCACCCTTCTTCCCTTGGACTTCTTCTTGGCCTTCTTTACAAGCCTGTCCTGTTGCTGAGTTTCTTCCTTTGCTTTAAAAAATATTATTTATTTATTTGAGAAAGAGAAGCAGAGAGATAAAGAGTCAGACAGAGGAAAACATGACTACAGGCATGCTAGGGACTCCAGCCACTGCAGACAAACTCCAGATGCGTGCATCACTTTATGCATCTGGCTTTACCTGGATACTGAGGAATCGAACCTGGGCTGCCAGGCTTTGTAAGCAACAGCTGAGCCATCTCTCCAGCTCCCTCTTTGCTTGTTTTTTAAAATATATTTTATTGATTTACTTATTTGAGAGAGAGAGAGAGAGAGCGCATGGGCACAGCAGGGCGTCTAGCCTCTGCAGTTGAACTCCAAACACATACACCATCTTGTGCATCTGGCTTTACCTGGGTACTGGGGAATTGAACTCAGGCCTTTCTGCTTTATAGGAAAGCTCCTTAATCACTGAGCCATCTCTCCAGGCCTTGCTTGTTTTGTTTTTAAGAAAATATATGTTTTATTTATTTGAGAGAAAGGAGACAGGCAAGGAGAGTAAGCATGGGAGTGCCAGGGCCTCCTGCCACTGCAAAGGAACTCCAGCTGCCTGCACCACTTTGTGCATCTTTCTTCACTTGGTTACTGGGGAATCGAACCTGAGCCATCAGGCTTTTCAATCAAGCGCCTTTAACCACAGAGCCAGATCTCCAGTTCTTCTCTTTGCTTTTGGTAGGGCTCTTCTTACCATCTGCAGAAAGACCTCCTGACAAGAACGTCTCAGATTATCTCCTTGGCCTGTTTCCCTTGCTCTAAAGCTGTTGTGTGCTCCTTGAAAAACCTCGACCATCTCCGCAAGTCACACCAGCGGGGCACCCTTCAGATCTCCTCACTCTCCACTGTTCAAAGAACAACCTAAATTTTAACTTTGGAATCTGGGCTTTGTAATTGAGTAACTCCTTGGCAAGTCTTTCCTCTATGCTAGTCATGGCCCTCATTGTGAGCATCCAACAGGGGACCATGTCCTCTTCAAGCTTTCCTTCAGATTGAAGACCACAACAGGTGATCTAGAAACATTAAATATTGTAGGGAAAGCATATCCATGGCCTAGGGATGTGGGGAGTGAGGAATGCTCTAGATTTTCATTGAGTGATTAGGGTAAGCCTTGCTGTGAAATGACACTGGAGGTAATACACAGCTGGGGTGTAGGAACAATCCAGGGGAAATAAAGAAACCCACCTCCTCAGAAGCTTGTTCAGTTGAGGAGAAAAACCTAGGGATAAATGAGGAAGACCTGAGACCTGGTAAAATGAGGGAAGCCAGCACGTGTCTTTAGAACTTTAGAAAGACATCTGTTCCTCCGACATGAGGAACTCTTGGCTGGTCTCTGGCAGGAGAGTGAGATTATCTGGTTTATATTAGGAAAAGACACACTGTGGTTCTGGAAGAGAATAATCACTGGTGAGGCCCTATCACTTACCTAGTGCTAGATACCAAACTATACTGGATTTAGCGGTTTGATATAGGGCTGATGGATTATTCTCAAATGCCGGTGTTTCCCTAGACAGTTCTTGTTGAGCACGCACAAGACTCTCATGGGTCCATCCTGCTGCTGGGCTGTGTGAGGACTGGGCTCCTGGAAGAAGTACAGCCTCTCCCTCCACATGCCTTTTCTTCTTTCTGTCTTGATGCTATCCCCATCTGAACAATGCAGGTCTCTGGGCTCAAGAATTTACCCTGCCTTTGCTGGGATTACAACTCATGGGACAACACGATGTGCCAGGCCAGTCACATAACCAGTGTGGGAGAGGACCATATAAGAGGATGGATACAGATTGAGAGCTCCATTGGGATATCCAGAACTCCCTAGCCACATAGCAACCCTGGAGGTCTATTGGAAGGATCTAGAATAATCCAGAAAAGATACAAGGAGATAGACTCCTAATGATGGAAGTTTTAAGAAATACACAAAAGCTGATCATCTCTTGAAGGCTCATCTTATTTTTCTTCTCACACGTCACGAGGAAGGACAAGGCTATTAAGCTTCCAGGGATTGGTGATGATCATACTATGAATGAGGTGATATCAGAATGAAGTCACTGAGGTCAGGAACAGGTAGCTTATTGCCAGTAATGACTCAATGGGTTTTCTGAACAATTGTAAAATTAGTAATTCACTTAGTGTGTGACTGTGCATGGCACCCTGTCAATATCATCATCAGCTAATATTTATCGAGTATTCTCCGAGTGCATGCAGTTGCACTCAGAGCAGCAGAGGTGAGCCCTGCAAATGTGGGATTATTGAGTGCTTTATTACATCACTCTATTAATGATACCCAGTAGTGTCCAGGAAAACATGTAGCATCGAAAATACAATGTCTTATTTTCTTTTTACATTAATCTTTTTTGGAGAGTGAATTGGGGGGGTGTGGGTGCACACTTGTGCCATGGTGCGTGTTGAAGTCAGAGGACACCTTGGAGTGACAGTCCTCACCACCCACCTTGTCTCAAACTGCTTCTCTCTTTTATGCAAATTTCATGATTTTCCTGACTCCACCTACCATTGCTAGATTCATTTAGAACTGCAGACACATATACTAACTTGCATCTGGATGGACATGGTTTCCAGGCATCTGAACTCTGATCATATAGTACAGCAAACGCAGTTAATCATTGAGCTATGTATCTCCCCAGCCCCATAATTTCTTCTTTTCTTGAGGGGTCTATGTAGCACTATTAGACTCTAACTGCAGAAAGAAAGGCTTAGGAGATCTGCCTTTTAAAGTCTACTAATGCATTTTATTAGCATATTCCTCTAACCTGGAAGACTTTAGTCCCATTTAGTGGATAGAGAAGTCGAGATCAGATAAAGGTTAAAAGATATGATCAATGTTATATTGAGTTGGTGGCCGATCTGGGATTGAAATATGATAACTTTTATTGCACTATACTGCCTCTCAGTGGCACATGTTATTCCCATTTCTTTCACATAGGAATATGTGACCACAAAAACACCCCAAGAGACTGAACTGCCTCTGTCCTTGAAGGGTGTGTCTGCAAAGCCTGTCGACATCGGCACAGCAGAACAACTAGCAAAGTGTTTTGTTTGTTATGTAAGCCCTATATTAGAGGGGATTTGTCACCCGTTAAAATCATCACTTTTTTGTTAAATTCTCATCGGAAGAATGCTGTTACATTCATAGTATATTTAGAGATTTAGGAGCCAGCCCATGAAATAAACTATTGAATTTAGATTCTTACATTTATGGTTTTTTTTTTCTTGAAATAGTAATTCACTGGTGAAAGTTTTTGATGAAATAATCTATTATCTTTCTTTCCTCCTTTCTTTTGCATTTAAGACATTATTGTAATGGGGAGAGAGAGAGAGGGAAGGAGAAGAGGGAGAGGAGGAAGAGGAAGTGTGAGAGGGTGAGGAGACAGAGCAAGAGAGGAGACTGAGAAGAGGTGCACACACCTCAAGGAAATATGACAGAGTGGAGCTTTCCTCTTAAGAGAGCTCTATCTTTTTTTTTTTAATGCAAGAGTTAAATTTGGAGCTAAGAAAAATTGAGTGGAAAGGGGCAGTCTAAATGCAGAATTTATTTGCAAATCTCAAAAGAAGCATGGTGAAACGTCACGAACCCGGAGATGCAGTCGAGTGTGCGCCCTCCAGAATGTCTGCGTTGTAATTCCATCGCATTACAGATTTTAGTACATATCTCTCCTGAGCAGCTTCCAGAGCTCCTCAGATAGTCCGCATCAGAAATTGCACTGTTTTATCCTGGATTTTACAAATAGCAACCAGATTATTGTAAAACAGAACTATCTGATAAGTCAGGTTGTGAATTGCTTTTGTGATTGTCATGGGTGAGAGTATTGAAGAATCCGGCACACGGAGCAGCCCACTGGTTACTGTAAAAAGAAAGCCCACAGCACTGAATGCATTTTCCTGATGAATACGTTCAAGGCTATGATCATTGTGCAACTTCTGGTTGGATGCTTTCAAATGTTCCGTATTGAAAACATCAGTAACAAGAACCAAATAGTCCACCAAAGCCTATATTCAACCCAGTGGAGAGGAACATAAATTCTTGCTTAGAGTTTCATTGAGGCCAACTCTATTCGGTCCACCATGGGATGTAGAGAATTGGGCTTCTCTCCTGACTTGCTTTTCCATTTTTCCTTTATGCTAGGTGGCTGCCACTTTGGGTTTCACTTTAAGGGGCTGTTCAAATCACTGTGGAAAACAGAAATCAAAAACAGGCAAGACCGACTTGTGTTCAGCAGACAAAAACCAAAATGCCAGAGCATGGTAATTAATGTTAGCAATTTTATAAGCAAAATAATTGGTTTTAATTGGCTAAATAAGATCTGATATAATTACAATACTCAATAAACTAATTTCAGAAAACTATACCACAAGCCTTTAATTATATTATATACTCAGTTCAGTTTTGGAAACAGAGCTGGAAATAGACCTGAATTTTCTCATCATTATAAATAAGAAAGATACATTAAAGACATTTTTGAAACTTCAAAAGTTGTAGTGTCTTTTATATTTTGGAGAATGTTTATCATTCGACAAACAGTTTATAGACAGTCAGGGAGAGTTCATCTCTAGTGAATCCAGACAGAAGCAGTGTACCAGTGAAAAGTCTTCGTCAGAAAGCTGCTTTGTCCAACGAGAAGGGCTTGTTAGGATAAAGTGTGTGCTGCAATGGTTCTCCTCCTATCAAATCACCCTTAGGACAAACCAAGCTCCCAGCAGAGAAGAGTGGATAATTGGGATAGAATGACCATAAAAGAGACCCTATGGGATGGAAGACACCCACTCTCTAAGGGCTAGTGGCCAATAGGTCAGTGTGAGCTGATTTTCAGCTAATATGAAAACGGTTACAGGAAAACCATGTTCTTCCAGAGGCCAACTTACTAATTCTTCATACCATGAAATTCTCAGTTTAATGGAATGAGATAATTATGTCAGTAACCTGAACTGAGGTTGACTCAAAATATATGCTCAAAAATGCATATACCCTGAAATAAATAAATGGACACACTTTTATACTACCTTGAGGGTGTGAAAGCTACAAGAAATGGTTTTCCCTTTTGCTCACATTCTAGCCATATTCTAGAAAAATCTTAAAGGCCAGAGACGTTATTATTTGGCCTTTTTCATAATTTCTGGAGGTTAGAATTGTATACCTACCAATACGTTCATTATAAAAACCAAATGAATCAAATGATTTTATAAACACATTCTATATATATGTACAGTGATATTCAGAGGCATAGCCATATATATTACACAAAAAAATAAATATAGTGCTTGAAACTTTGAGGTAACTTAAAATCAATGTATGAAATAAGATAAGAACCTAGTAGAAGTGACCTAGTGCTATTAGAAGAATAACAGGCCACCAACAATTTGACATGTCCAATGACAGGATAAGATTAATTGTAAAATTATATGTAATAAAATGTTCCAGGCAGTGAGTACTTTGGAATTTGAGAAAAGAACATTTGCCATGGACTAACATAATCTAGAAAGGATTCCTGGAGACGGAGAAGATTTCATATTGAACAACAGGTATTATCTATCTTCTAAAACAGACACCATATGAAAGGTGAGCTTGTGAAGATAAAAGAGGGAATTAAGAAATAGGTGGACAGGCTCTGGGGAGACAGATCAGCAGTTAAAGGCACTTGTTTGCAAAGCCTGCCAGCCCAGGTTCAATTCCCCAGTAAAAAAAAAACAGACACAAAAGGTGGCATATTCATCTGGCATTCATTTTTGTACAGGGGCAAGAGACCACCCTGGCTTATATGCACAGGCGCACACACACACACACACACACACACACAAATATCTTTAAAAAGAAACAGGTGGATTCAGAATGATTGCATTCCCCACTCATTCATTTATTAACCACGCCTATGGTACTCTGAATACAGTAGTGAACAACAAGCATTAAAAGGATCCAGGTAGGAGAGGTTGCTCAGGGGTTAAAGGAGCTTGCTGGCAAAGTGTGATGGCCCATGTTTGATCCCCAATAATCACATAAAGCCAGATGCACATAGCGGGGCATGCATCTGAAATTCATTTACAGTAGGAAAAGCCCTGGCAAAATTCTTTTATCTTTCTCCTCTCCTCTCCTCTCCTCTCCTCTCCTCTCCTCTCCTCTCTTCTCCTCTCCTTTCCTATTCCCTCTCCTCTCCTTACAAATAAATAAAAATAGTTTAAAAACATTAAAAGGATCCTCATTTTATGAAATTTACATGAATACTGAAATATAAGAAATAGATAATAAATGATTTGTGCCATTGATATTTTGTGTGAGGAGCCTTGGATATTTCTTTTCCTACCTTGCATTTACCACTTCCTTTTGGTCCATGAATACATAAAGACCAGGGTGGTACGAACATATGTGTGTGTGTGCAAGTTTGTGCACACATGTGTGTGTCTTAAAGTTGAACACAACTTGTCAAAAATTCAGCAGTATTATTCATGACTATGTACAAAGGCAAACATTGGTTAACTGAATTTTTATGCAGTTTTAGGTTGTTGAATATAATGTAGAATTAATCAAAGAGAAGAAAAATGAGAAGGTGATTATTGCCTTTGCATAAAGGAAAGAATGAAAGGTGACAATCCTGCCGGTGTTTGCAAGGTTATTTCTGCCTTTCTCTCTAACCTTGACAGGAAGATGCTCAGTTAAAATTGTCCACTATCCCATGCATAGAACAGGTGGTCTGAGGGACCCATACTCAGGTAGAACGTCATTACCAAGTGTGATAAAGCATCAGTGAATATCACTCTCATATAGCAATGAATGAATACCGTTTGTTTCTATGCGCATGGCTCATTCATATGTAATGTTTGTCTTTTATATTATTTTGTATAATTATGCTGGCGTTCATAGAAAGGATGATGAAACCATTTCCTCAAAAAACAGTGTCCCTGAATTTAAATTTGGTTCAAAACTTTAATCCTCATGAGCCCAGATGATCAAGCCGCCAACAAACATTTACCAAGTAAGCAAGCTACTTTGTTTAAAGATTTATGGAGGGGGCTAGAAATGCAGAGATGTTTAAAACATGAATATTGCGCTCATTTCATTTATCCCATAATTGGAAACCTGAAAACTCAAATAATGAGATGTGAATGTGGTGTAGGCTAAAGAAACATGGAAGGTAGAAGACTAAGCCTAGTTTTCTGGTTTTGCTATTTTCTGATCCTGTGACATCTGCTGGGTTAATATCACTGAGACTTAGTGCCATGTCTGTGAAATGGTTTTGGTGACAGCTAGTCAGTGGGCTGTGGTGAGGCATGGATGAATCTCCTTCCATCCATTAGAAGGATTGTTGCTACTCTTTGCTGGTAGCTATGAGCTGTGAACTAAGAATTGTGCTCATTTCTTTGCATTTAATATATTAATTTATATAACTGAGAAGGAGAGTTAAGGTTTAGAGGGAAAAAAAGGATTTGACCAATGTTCCACAATTAAGAAGCAAATTTCAGGGTCAGGATTTGGACCTAGGGCCAAATCCAAAGCCAAGTTCCTAATTATGATGTAAGCCACCTTTCCTGGGGCCCTTGGTTAGCTACTGTGATTAAAGCAATTTCACTGTTGTAAACCAGGAAGGTCAAGGACATCCTTTTGGAGGACTTGTAACTTCTTCTAGCCTTAGATCAAGAGATCATAGTGAAATATCAGGCAGGACAGGAGAAGAGGGCTTTCTCAGGAGAGCAGGGATGGTGCATGTGGTTGTGGAGGGGCTGCAGGTGGATCTTGGGGGGCAGCAAGAGTGTGTCTGGTAGTGTGAGAATGTTTACAGGGATAGTGTGTGTCAAACCACGGAGGTGACTGAAGGTGAGCCAAAGAAACCTGCACCTTATTCTCTGAGAATTGAGAACCTTTGATGATTTTTAGGCCAATACATAAGATAATGAAACAAAACAGACTTTCAATTGGCCGATCAATAACTATTGGGAATGGATGTCATTCAGAGTGGCATTTTAAGAAGGTTATTTTGGCTTATGAGGGATGAATTGGAGAAGAAAAGAAAAGCTTTTCAAAGGGTTGTTTTCAATAAACTGTGTCACGACAGTGGGGGGAGGCATCACCACTAACAAGGTTCGGAGAGTAAGAGTCGGTTTGCTCCAGATTAGCTGCTTTATATGTTAGAGCTTATTCAAGGTCACACCTGGAGTAATGTCACCCTCGTTCACTTGGATCCAAAGTACCTTCTTGAGAAGGGAAGATAATGGCACTATGGCAGGGTACAGTAGCTGCCAGGCTCTGGCAGTGTCCTCAGGAAGGGTCCTGCAGAGCCCCACCCTGTGCTTGCCTTGGGCAGAGAAGGGCTCTATCTATGGAAGGATTCCTGGAATAGTGCCGAAATCAGGAAGGGTCCAGGGTCTGGAAATGAAACACGATGATCTTTAAGTGAGGTAGGAGTGGCATGTGACAGGCACTGAAAGCTGGACGACTAGAAAGGAAAGAAATGAGCCCTGGATGTCTCAAAGACTTACATCTTACAGTGGTGTGGGAGCTTAGAGAGAAAGCTTACTTTGACGGCAGATTCGCCCATCTGGTTGTGTAACTTGTTGCGTGTTAAGCACATTATTTTAGTGGAAGGACCCAGAGGGCGATATGAATAACAAGATCTCCTGGAAGGAAGGTCAGAGTGGAAAGAAGTCCCCATGTGTCATCCACTCTGAGGTGATGAAATATTATGTTATTCACTTTAAAAATCTGAAAAGGTGTGAAGAGGATTTCCTAACAATGTAGACGTTACCAGGTCAAAGCACCTGCTACGTGCTAAGATCAAACACAAGAAGAATATGTAGATTGTTTATTCTTAATGACTGCCCCAGAAGCATATAGAATCATGCCAATTTTCAGACCAATAAATAGACCTAGTGAGGAAAAATAACTTGATCAAGGTCATGTAGCAAGCAGGTGGTTGGAACTCAGATTCGATCCCTTGTAGCCTAGCTCCCCAAACTAGGAATTTAACTGTGGCATCAAGCTCGACATTGAAGTAGGCAAATATAAAGCTGTCTCAAGGGGAAACAAGTGATGTGAAAGTCACATTCCAATAAGAAATGTTAGCATGACTTGGGTCACCTTTGGTACCCTAGTTTAATTATCCAAGATATCATGAAAATAAATCTTATATTTCAAGCTCTAAATGGCATGCATCCAACATACAAACCTTCTCACAAAGGACATGGTGAAAAGGAGAAACCCCACTGGTAACCAATTATAGCTATTAAAAAATCTCTTTTGTCTTGCCTTGATTTCTCTTTCTCTTTCGTCAACTAGGTTTTGCTGATCTGTTTAATAAGCCCCAGGGCCACTCCCATGCTTCTGTTACTGAAATAGTTGCTTCCTTATAACAGAGTCTTTATTTTTATTGGAAGAAAATTGTCCAGTCCATTTATTCCCTTGTATAAAGTTAATTTTAAGTAGAGACCCTGTATCAGCGATGCCATTTAGAGGAAGTTGCTTCCATTATGCTCTGCAAAAATGTCTATAGAAATCTGGAATTTACTAAGCACTTTTTCTCTCAAGGGTCTCTGGGCCTTGCAGCTAGCTACCTTGCGGTCTACATCTGAACTCTGTCCTCTGGCCAGCTGCTGTCTGTTCGGCCCTTGTGTTTTCCCCAATCTTGGTGCTGCCTTAATGATAAGTAGAGTTTCATCCTGAGCACATCAGAGGCAGGCAGGGGTACATCACGATGTGGGTGTAAGCAAAAATAATAATAATAAACATATCCTACTATTGGCAAAGCATGAAACATGTAACGCTCCGAGTTTAATAAGATTAAGCAAACCCACTTTAGATGCAATATCTTGACTGGGGCAGGCAAAGAAGGTTTTTAAAATTCTTTTTGGACCAATTCTCATTCTAATTCTGGCTCACACAAGAATTCCAAAATGCAAGATGCCGAGGGTCGACACATAGATTCTTGGAATATAACGTGGTTGAAATAAAACGATGGAGTAGTTTGGGTATTGTGTTACTGTTGCTGTAGTTTTTTCTCAAGTGATAACTGTGAGAAGTAAGGTGACATAATTTTTGAAGAAATGGTCCGTCAAAAGATTGGGCGAGGTCTCCTCTTCTTGCTGGCTACTGTATTAGCTCAAGTTACCATGGAAAACAAGCAGTCATTTTCACCAATAACTGACTTCTACCAAATACTTGACCTCGGAATCAGCAATTTACATCCTTATAAAAGAGGTCACTGAGGGAATTTAACTGTGTAATCCTGGCCCCCATGTGGCTGGAAACAAGTAGAAAAGAGACAACGCTGGTGAGACCGCATTTGAAACGAATTGAATTGGGAAATCATTTCTTTTCGACTTTGTTTTAAAATAGAAGCCCACATTAAAATAAAGTGCAAGAAGGCAGGAAGATACAGTCCAAATCTGTAGCAATAGTGACTCAAAAACTCTGCCCAGGGCACAAGAAAGCAATTCGGTTGTCAGGTTTGGAGGGAAACCAGGAAGGATTTAGGATTTCACTTTCTTAATAGTCTCTTTCTCAGTACCTTTCCTTCAAACATCATGTCTTCCCTTTGATTTTCCCTTTATTTCTAAAACCGAGGGACAGAAACCACCTTTTAAACTTGAACTAGGAAACATCGGTTTTGTAAGTACTAATATTTTGGTGTGAGCTTATTTAAAAAAAAATAAAACAATTATCAAGACGAAGCATTTGCCTCTTCTTTTGTTTACCCGTGGCAGTCTGTCAGCAGTTATGATAAGTAGAGTTCCTTCTGCCAGTAAAACTACATTGCAAATTGCCATAGAAATTAGCAGCTTTCATTTTTTTTGCCTACATAAATAAATATGCGAAATAAATTGCACAGAAATGCATCCTTAAAAGAGAGGGCAGAGAGGGGGGGGGAAGAAAGCAACATCACAGGTACACAGCAACAGTTAAATGCCAATCAGACAAAACCAGAGACACATTGCGATTATCTCAGTTTTGAAACCTGAAAGATCCACGGATGTGTTTCTAAATGAGAGCCTTAGTGTATAGTGCTCGCTGAGATTAAAAACAGAAGCTGCCAGACACGGCACTGTGGCTTTATTCTGAGAATCCTTTGCCTGAAACCCAGCTCTCTATCTTTTTCCCCCGTGTGTGTGTATCTCTCTCTCCCCTCTTCCCCTCCCTCTCCCTGCATTTCTCTCTCTCTCTCTCTCTCTCTCTCTCTCTCTCTCTCTCTCTCTCTCTCTCTCTCTCTCTCTCTCTCTCCTTGCTGTCTTTCCCTCGCTCATTGTTCTCTCTCCTGCTTTTGATGCACATACGTTGACACATTCCACCGACTCTCTCTCCTGTGTTCTTGCACTCCATCCAGCCGGGTGCTTTCTCCGGCAGCATCCGCACCAGCGGCAGCATCAGCACCACCAGCAGCAGCAGCAGCAGCACCAGCAGCCGCCGCGGCTCCTGCCTCCTGCGAGGAGTTGGGAGTCATGTGTGCAGCTCAGCTTGATGGAGCGGTCTTGCTCCTTTTCTGCCGCTTCACTCTTACAAAAGATTAAAAGGTGGCGTCACATTGCTCTCCCCTGCTCCTTGCACATTGCAGGAGGGACTTAGAAGGGACAGCAGAAAACTAATCACTTTGAATAAGTGTCTTCTTGCTGGAGAAGGAAACAAAAAAAAAAGAAAGAAAGCAAAAGAAAAAAGAAAGAAAGACAAGAAAAAAAAAAGAGGAAAGAAAGGCTGGGAAGGAAGGGGGCCAGGCGAGGGGGGCGGACTTAGCGGTGTAATTTGAGCCTGTGCTGAGGATTGGAGCGAGCTAGCGATGCTGACTGCTAACAAGGGAAGGAAGCCTTCAGCCGAGGCAGGTAAGAGCGCCCAGCCCAGCCCAGGCTTTGACCGACTGCCTTAGAAAAATCTCTGTTTTCACCCTTTTGTAATTGAGAAAGGCATGGGGAGCAGAAGCCGATTTCTCAGTCGGCTTCCTTTTGTTTAACATAGAAAGCACCTGTATTAATGTTGATGAATTAGAGCATGCACTGAGAATCCAATTGAAAACAGATTTGTATAGTCAAATGCATTTATATGGGAAATGCTTTCACCTCCCTTTGATGTAACAGGAGGGATGAGAAAAGATGATTTTTTGATCAGAATAGCAGTTGTCATTACGTGAAATTCTAAAGAGCTAAAGGGAAAATATGTGTTTGTGCATATATATATATATATATATATATATATATATATATATATATATATAAAATTTCATTTTCATACTGCTTTTGAACTCCAGGACTTTAACCCTGGGAGGCAGATGGCATCTGAAAATTTTCTTCTGACTGAACTTCTGATGCGTTACAATAATTTTTCACCGGAGGTTTACACCCTGGGTAGAGTTTATTTAAGTCTAGCTGCTTGGGTGTGTTTGGTTTGGATCTTGTGGGTGAGTGAGGCAGTTCTTTTATCTCCGAAACCTGTGTCAGGTTGATGGCTCAGAAAGGGAGACAAAGTGTTGTCCCAAATGAAATATGAAGTTAAAGCATCAGCAGAGAGCATGTCTTAGAAATGCATCCAGTAAATAATGAGAATCGCTGAATTCTGACAGTTTGGACCGGTAGTTAACTCTGGATGGATAAAGCTCTTCATGATGGAGGGGGTTAATTATAAGGTTCAAGTCAGAACTTTGCCTCGGGACCCCAAATCTTGAAGGCCTGTGGCCCTCCACTGTAGGTAGCATTTAGGAAGGGGTCCCTTTTGTGCACACTGAATGAGAGTTGTGGATTCTGTTTGATGGCATTTCTTCTTAAACGAGCTCTGGGATGAAGCTTAAGACGGCACACATCTATTTTCATATTGAACAAACACGAAATGTAACACCCTTGAATCTTTTAGGGCTGGATTTTTGCTGTTTTAAAGTTTTGGCTATTTGCTTTTAATCTCACTCATTGTGGATTTTTGTGTTCATTGCCTCTGCTGCTAAAATTTATCGCTGGCTGGCGTGAATGAAATGATATTTGAGAATGGGAAAAAGCAAAACCTCGAATGGGCCAACTTTTTAAATTTAACCATGACCCAAATATAAATTCTATCCAGGTTTTAACCTCAGATATTACCTGACATATATAAGTTTATTTAAAATTATTTTTGGTTGGTGATGGAAAGACCTTAATATTAAAAGTCCATAATTGAGTTAAAAAACTGCTTCTTCGAAATGAAACGTAGAAAGGTGACTTCAATGCTTAAAGGTTTGGTCTTAGAAAGAACTGCTCTCCTATGGCATTGCTGAGGTCAGTAAGCACATATGAAGATAATCGATATATTTGTTTCATGCACATATATATGTATATATATATTTTTGCTGAGTTTTCAAACTGGCTTGCTCCTGAACACCTTGTATTTGCAAGGCCACAGGCTGGCATGTTGTGGGTGTGGGTGCAGTTTAGCAGAGCTCTGAGTAATGGGCATTGGGAACCAAGTTGATGGATTTGGTGAGACTTCATCATCCACAGATTATATCTGGCTGGAGTTTCCCTGGGAAGCCCACTGAACAGGTACAGGGAAACTTAATTTTTTTCTCTCTCTCTCAAAGAACATAGAACGATGTGGACAAGTGAAAGAGAACCTGTTGTGTGAGATTTGGTGGAAATGTGCTCACTGTAGCTTAGTAAGTTTTAAAAATTGCCTCACATGTAGTTTTCTGTTTTGGTTTTTTCTTAAGAAACTTTACAGAATCTTCAAGCAGCCTTTCCCCAGTCATTCTTTTCTTTTCCTGGACCACTTTTTTTTTTTTTTTGGCATGAAATCTTGTCCTGAACTCTAACTACACCTAACTATTGAAGGCTTTTACTTGGTTCTATTAATGATTATGTCTTAAATAAGTGGCAAGTGTTACAAGGACAGCCAGGGGAAAGACATTATCTTTATCATACATGCTTTTGGCTTTTATTTATAAAAATGACTTCTTCAAGGTGAGTCAGTGATGAATTTGAAGAAGAGAACTTGGGTATTCGCACCACTGAGCCATTTTCCTAAAGTAAGCACAGATAACGGCATTATAACCTGGATGATAGGTCAGAAAGTACTTTCCTGATAGGTGGTAATCAATAGTATCCCTATTCAAACTATCTACTTCATATAAATAGCATTTTTCTGACTTTTCCAGTAGATGTTGCTGGAGAGCAAAGAAAAGACCAGTTTATTTTGCAGGGAAAAAGAGAAATGCAGTAGACTTATAAAAAGCAAAGGGTAAAAAAAAAAAGAGCCTTCTCCCTAAAGTCTGCTGATAGCATTTTGCATAATTTGCTAATTAATGAATTATATTGAATCATTACCTTTTATGATGTTCTATAGAAAGCTATTAAAACTTGGAGTTAGATTTTTAAATTATGAGATTGTTCTCCTTGGTCCCTAAATATAATGTCTGTTTGCTGTTTTCTGTTGTGTTTTTTTAAATCAACTTAACTGCACATTACTATTCAGAACGGTTCATCTCTGAATGCTAAAATCCTTTAACATGCAAATATGATGTCAGAGGAGGAACTGAAATAGAATACCCCAAGAAGAGTAATGATCAAACGCATTATAAAAATATGCACCAGTTGCCAACATGTAATGAAATATTAAGAAATTAAAAGCATGCAACCTCTAAAGTAATAGAATTTCATTGCTCTGAGACTGTTTTCCCACTGAATATTAAGTGCTTCATAGATGTACCAGTTTAAAAAAAAAAACAACAATCTTAAACCTCCATGGTTTGTCACTGAAGTTCTTTCATCATATGTTTTTGAAAAATTAGCTCAATAGGATTTTCCTCAGAATGGGAAATGTAATTAACATTGGATAGTAAGTGCCAGATTTTCCAAAGCAAAAGCCACAGGGCTCGATGGAGAAAATAGAAGTGGAAAGAGCAAGCATCAGCGTGAGAAGCTGAGGAGACCCACGCTGGAACTTCTCTGCTGGTAATCACTCTGATAAAATGACAAAGGCGTCCCCAAGGAGCCCAGGATTCTAGTATCCAGACATGAACTGATGCAATTTCAGGCAACCAATGACCTCTATCTATGGGAATATTTATTTTTAGAAATGATCAATTAACCAATTTCAATGACCAAAGGGTAGTGTATGATTTTTTTTTCCCTAACGTAAAGAGTGCTGGGCGTTGCAAAATCCCTTCCAGACAGGACCTCAGCTATGGTGGAGGTGGAGAGCTTGGGGGTTTTCTTACCTTCCAGAGTCCTAGCTCTGTGCTGGTGGGGTTCCCTTCTGCATTGAAGCACTTCTTTGTCAGTGTTCACTCCTAAGGTGTGAATGCTCCATAGGATGTTTTGATTTAACACCCATTCAGCTCTAGTTTGCTGGGAAGAAAAGGCTTATATTTAGAAGGCATGAGTGTTTGCTACTTCTACTTCGTAATTAACACTTGAAGTCCACTGGGTAGGGATATTCCAGGGTTTTCCTCCTCCTGCTTTGATTCAAATATGTATTTTGTGTTTGACACATAGGAGATTGTTTGTTTTGCTCCTATCTTTAAATAGCAGAGGGTTTCATTTTGGTGGGAGACCGTATATTCCAGTTCTGTTTTATTAGCTGTCTGCTTCTCCTTTGTCATGGTAACTATCAAACACTGCCTTTATCCAAAACAAAGTGAACCCAATGTGCCACGTAGCACCTAACAACGAGAATTGTCTGTCTCCTCGCTGGCAAGCCTATGGAGATAGCAGCTATGACATGTACCTGGAGAATAGTCTAGAAGTGCCATATCAACCAGGGCCTGGCTCTCCCTGACTAGAGCAGAAGAGGAAAGGCTGATACGGGTTGAAAATGGTCTTTTGAATCAGGAGTGCAGCATGACAGCATGAAATCATCCAGTTCAGCATGATCCCAGGGACCATGTGGAAGACAGAACCCCAAGCATTGACTGATACTGACACAATGGAGGGCCCTGAATGGTACATCAAATTTTTGGCACCCATGGGTACATGTGATATGGCCATTTTGTAGAGTAGTTGAAACTCAGTATGGGAATGGGGAGTTGAATCATGAATCCATGCAGGGTTAAGTTTTTTCCAAACGATTCTGAAATACTTATATAGAAGGCATCCATTCTCCCGTCAAGTCAAGGAGGGATTGATGTTATCAGAGTGTTGCCTAAACTTTTCTGGATGATGTTGAGGAAGGATGGAAGGCTCCTGGTTGTGAGGTTAGAGTACAACCATTGCATTAGCTGAGCCACAGGTTGTATAATTGAGAAATATTGTTGAGGAGAGGGAGAGTGACTGTGAGAAATACCTTCCTATTATAAATATTCCAGTTTCTTATCTGCACTGTAGATGTCATGGCCTTATTAGGGGAAGGATTTTGTGTATATGTGTTTATTTCATGTCCTTAAAAGAAAAATCTTCACCATTTGTTGAAGATGAGACCTCATTTAGAAGGCATGGCATTCTGTCTTTGCTATTTGGACATAATCAGTGTTAGGTTTTTCTCCTGTTTCCTGACATTGATTACGAGGGATTTGGGTAAACTTTGAGAGTTTTCATTTCTCTGAGAAAGTATATACTTTATTGAAATTAATTGTCTCCCTGAATTGCCTGTGTTGTCAGTTACTTTCTGTAAACCTTGACAAGCTCACCTTGAACGCCTTGAGGCCGAGGGAATTTGACAACCTTAGTGGTGGAGACTGCTAGGTTATGCAATAGAAATTTGCATGTCAACATATAAAATGATTTCTTGTGTTAAATAGACGTCACAATGGGAAGGCACAAAATAATTATTAGCACAAATAAAAAGAGGAGCACCTCTTCTTTCTTTCCTCAGAAGTGCTGGTCTTACCTGCCTGTTTAAGT
The DNA here is from genome assembly GCA_004024765.1 of Zapus hudsonius. Classification (NCBI taxonomy): domain Eukaryota; kingdom Metazoa; phylum Chordata; class Mammalia; order Rodentia; family Dipodidae; genus Zapus; species Zapus hudsonius. Next base: position 57,691 of record PVHP010001900.1, on the reverse strand, counting down.
GAACTGGTGGCAACCATCACCTCAGAACCACACTGTCGATGAGTGACTTTCTGTGTCCTCCAGCCACTTTAATTTAATTTGTTCCATTTACTTTTCCAAGCTTTTCATCTTCCCACCATTTTAATACCATCAGAGATGGGGGGCTGCCCATGACATTCACACTTGACATTATCAAACACAAAAGACATCACTCATACACTTGACTGCATTACAATGCAAGGGAAAAAAATAGATCCCAAAGGCTTAGAAATGATTGTCTCATACCTTGAATGTAGGTGGATTTTTTTTCCTACCATTGCCTCCGACCTAGGCTTATTTGATTGTTTTGCTTCTGTGTGTTTGTAGAGGGTTCTAAAATCCATGGAAACAAATCAGTACTCACAAACCCATTCCATATGGTGCATACCCTCCTATTCACGAGAACGATGTAGCGATGCAGTGATTTTATTCTTATCTCATAGATGCTGAGCACTAACATATTTGGTATAATACTAAAGTTTCTCTTTGCATTGGAGTTGTCTTTTCTCTGCTGACTTCAGTCTGGCCAAACCTTGTCCTGCTTACAAATCTTTGGTCATTGCATTTCTTACTGTAGCTCTAATCTTTGTGTGTATGTGTGAGGGGGGTCCAGGAAGGAAGGGAGGGAGAATATCTTAAAGTTAATGTAAGTTTACCTGTGACTTCCTTTGCTTACTCTTCTGAACATTGAATTCAAAGATAACTCTAACCCCAACCTTATACCCTGGAAGATAACTTGGTGATCTGAACAAATAGAGTTATCACATTGTAGTGAAGAGCTTCGGTAGTATTACGTCATGCACCGAGATCTGTGTGCTGCAGAGCTCTGTAAAACAGCCAGCTACAAGGTATCCTGCAGGTTTAATATACTTCTGCAGCCTTGTACTCGGGAAGGATTTCTGTAATTGGAGACAATCTAGTAAGGAGAACTTTTTAAGCCATTAGAGGCCGAAATACAAGTTTTTGACAAATGTGACTTTACCGGCTTGAAACTGAATGGCTTACAAATTTCCCTTAACTGGACGGAATCCTAATTGCCTGTATAGTACAGTCCTGATTATCCAGGGTTTGAATTTCCAGTATGGGGATTACTCGGATTTCTTCCCCAGCTCCCTGTCTTCTCTCCTAACTACCTGATGCGAATCATCTCTCTAATGGCTGGTACCTCTGCTAATGATATGGAAGGGCACAATCCAGCAGCAAAATTCAAACCAGTGAATTTTTATTCGGAGAATGTAATTATGTTAAAAAGTCCATTTTTTGAAACTATTCACTTACATTGACCTGCTAAATTCCATTCAGGGAGGAAGGAAGATATCTTCCCAGCTATAAATGATGGTTCACTTTTACCTGTTTTGTATGTCAATAACTTGTTCACCTGTTTAAAAAATGAAAATCAACCAATCCAAATAGTGTCAAATTACTAGATATATTATTTTGACTTATGTAAACCCTCCACCTATCCTAAAAGACAGATGACCTGGTTTGATCAACTAGTTAGGATTTGGGTCCCTCATATCTTTTAAGAGACTATGGGATCCAAATCAGGGTACCTTTAGAATTAGACCAGGGCTCTACTGGGCATGGGCCTGTAGTCATAAATGCCAGAACAGTTTATGGGTCCAGTGACCAGTTATTCGCCAAGACTCACCTATTTCCATCATTGGCTGAATCAGGTTCTCCTTGGTAAATCATTCATTTTTACACTTCGACCCACTGATTATCTATGGAGTTTTGAAGACCTTTTGGGTGCTCTTGGACATCAGAGTTTGGCTGAAATGGTAAAAAGATAAGAATTGCGATTGGCCTTCTGAGGAAGGTTATAATCAAAGACTGGGTGTGAGAGGTACCAAACCACCAGTACCTTCCAAGTCAGCAGAGCAGGGGCCGGACTCCATGCTCTGGATGTATCGGTGGACTCAAAACTTGGCTTCCTCTCTAGTCATTATTGTAGGATGGAGTTTTTTAAAAATTTGTATGGCCAGAGCTCCCATTTTATAATGCTGTCTTATCAAACAATGCACATCAGCCCCCTTAGGAAAATGTGAATCTAAACCAGTGATAATACTTTGAGTTACATAATAAAAATTCAGAAGATCTATTTCTAAGCATACAATCTAATGGAAGTGATAAAATGCATATTATATCATATAATTGAGACAATAAGAAAAAGGGCAGAAAGTGCTACTGTCTTCTTGGTACTTAAAAATACTCTTTTATCACTTGATTCGAAGAGAGCCTGGGAGGAAGAAATTTACTTGCGGTTTTTAAATGTTCATGTCCAGCCCATGATGTAGTGTTATAGCTAAGGGTGCTCAATTCATAGATTAAATGAGAATTTAAACAGTAATATAGTATAGAAGGCTGAAATGTAAGAGAATTATTAGAAAAAAATACATTTGCAATCACAGTGCTATAAAACAGTTTCGACATTTATGTTTGTGTATACATTTATATATGCCTATACACAGAGAGAAATGCAGCTATGTATATACATGTCTATCTTTCTCAAAGTTCAGAGAGATAAGAGAGAGAGAGAGAGGGAAGGAAGATAGGAGAGAGGACCTGTCCCTGTAATGTGTAGTATAGACATATTCCTAGTAAAGCATTGTGGGCTTTTTCCAAGTAACATTAATTTCCCATAATTTGACTTACTAGGTACCATGGATGCTAAGATGTATGTCACATAACTCACTCTCTCTGTCTCTATCTCTGTCTCTCTCTCTCTCTCTCTCTCTCTCTCTGTGTGTGTGTGTGTGTGTGTGTGTGTGTGTGTATGTGTGTGTGGTTTTTGGGAAACGAGCTGAGGGCATTCCGCCTGCTCCCTAGCATTGTACCACCAGCTACAACTCTATGCCAAGATGTAACTCTTCAGGAGTTCATCGTTTATGCTGAAATTAGAAAATGTTTTGATATTGAATTTTCAGACATGAATATATTTAATAACTAGAAATATACAGTGAGAGAGAGAAAGAAAAGCAAAGCCATTTGAGCTTCATGAGGTACCCCTTGGTCCAGTCAGTAAGGGAGATGGGATAAAAATACAGATGCTTATGATTTAGACAGCAAAGAGCCTTCTAGAAAAGGTTCTACTCCCAACTAAAAATAAATGTGGCTTTGTAAAAAACAAAATCAGGCCAGAAAGTCTGAATTTTCTTTTACCACCACCCACTGAGGATGCAGGTCACAAAACAAAGATAGGATCAGTTTGTCTGATATTCACTGTTCTGTGAATCCTACACCTTATTCACCCAACGGAAGAAAACAAGGCACTGATTTGTGAGCATGCTTAGTATGAGATATACATTTGTAATAAACGTGTATCCATAGGTCTCGTTTGTTAGGCAAGGTACTATGTATATCTTTACAAAATGAAATGAGTTTATAGAATTGGGATCCTATTCTCAATCCAAATGGTGTTTATGATGCATATGGCTCATGTGTTTACAGTCACGTGTTGTATGTGACTTATATACATCCACGTAGTCTCTAGAGGTCAGTAGACTATAGGAAATGGCCAAACATTCAAGATGAGATGAGAGCCACGGATTCCAGAGACCATTTTTCAAATGGCAAAGGGATGATAGTCAGCTAATGACATGAGAAACTGAAATCATTAATCAGTGTTAACAAAAAAGTCATGTCATTCTTGTTCCTGAAATGAATCTAATCTGTTTGTTTTAAGCAAATTTCAGATAAATGAACATTTACACGGCAAGAACCTTGATAGAAACCCAGCCTGTAATTACTTTATTGTGCTTTATTATAAGAGTGATCTTCCAGAATACTCTTTGGGTTTTTTTTTTTTTATTGTTACTACACCAGAAAGGTAAATTGCTTTTAAACTCCTGACTATGGTACCAACATAAAGCTGTTCTTGCTTTAGCTGCTCTATCAGTCTCCTTGACTTTTGGAAAAGAATGATTGGATGATGGACTGCTATCTTATTTGTTTTTATGAACTAAATGTCCCTGATGTTAGAAAATGTGTTAGAAAACTTTGATTTATCTTCTATATGAGGCTGAAATCGTTGACAGTCCAGTGTATTGCTGCACCGTTAAGCATGTTTATCAAGTCTGTCTCTGGAAAATTCACGAGGAAAGGTATATAAAAAGAATAAAAGCGTGGAGCCATGAACTAGCTGAGAGGGGAGTTGTCAGACCCCTCCCCCCACACCATGTGACGTCCCATGTGACGAAAGATAGTGCCACAAGGACTCAGAATTCTTCTGATGTTTGAGAATGAACGATTATCTTTTGAGTTGAGGTTTTATGCCTTGACTTAGGATTTAATATGTCTTACATATGTTCATGTCATTCTGACACAGAACCAATCTATCAATAAGCAATGCCTATGTTTATTTATTTGTGCCAGGGCGGATTGCATTCTTAGCCGAGGCTCCTCCATGATGAATTCTAAGCCAAGGATTCAGAGCACAAATGCGTAAGAGGAAGTGTCAGAAACAAACCAAGATGATAGGGCTTATGGAACAGGAAAGAGATGTTACAGCTAACACATGCGCACATGGAATCCATCCTGTCTTAGAACAAAACCTCCTGAGATTTTCAGTGTGACCTTAGGAGACATCTACTTCTATTGCCAATTATTAAATGAGAAAGATAAAATACATATACTGTCCTCAAGGAATCTATAATGTGGCTGGCTCCTTCCTGTCTATCGGCTGCTCTGTCACTGGACCCTTTCTTCTGCCCTTCAGGACATTGGCACTCTGTGGTTCATCTCTATAGAAGCCGAGACTTCCCAGCATTCATTGCTCAAACTTTTAGTCTTCTCAAACACTCCAGCTTGCCCCTAACTAACTCTGGTTCTTTGTTTAGGACTCGGCTTAAATGTGGCTTCTTCCTAACAGTTTTCCCTGACCTCTCCTCCCTGACTCAAAACTAGGGGCCTCCACAAGAGCGTCCCTCCTCATAACCAACCATAACCATGGTGTCCAACTGTGCACTGAAGAATCAGTGTCCCCTAGCCTTATGTGACAACATTATGTTTATTTTATCAATGACCTTGGAGGAAGTGTTGAAATCCATGAAAAATTTCAGTGATTTTGTAGATTAACAGGTGAAAGCACATCTTCACAAACCTGGGGAGAATTGACCTCTGTGTTTGTCCTTGAACCTAACTACAGGGCAGATTCAAAGTATCCAAGATGTCACCTTGTTTTTACCTCTTTGTATTTACTTTGAACACTTTTTTTTTAATGGAAAGGGTTATATGTTCACTTATATGTTGATTTTTTAAATTCTTTGATCATGTTTCTTATGATGGAAGATTAAATATTAAATTAAGAGAAGTTCCACCTTCAGTGGTGGCTCCAACCTAGTGAGTCATGTTAGGATAGCATATTTGGGACATCAGGGCTGCTTAAGGACACCCTGGGCTCTGTCCCTGCAACCACAAACACTGATTTAGTCATTACTCAATGTCAGGAACTTTGCTGGACACTTACAGTTCCAACATGATGATGCAGAATCAATGTTCATTGGCTGAGTTTTAGTTGGTTCTAGGGGATCGGGTTATTTTGTCTCTATACTTCCCCTCAAAGGATATTTATCTACTCTCCTTTCTAACCTCCTCTCTAGAAAGTTCTTTAAGTTCTTTTATGTCATCACATACTTGATAAGATGATACTATTTCTAGTTGCTAGTAGTTTCAAGAGGTAGGTACCGATCCTCTCCTGAACACCATGTGACAGAGGTTTATAATTTTAATGTCATTTCTAGAGACCGTTTCACTCTGGTAAGGGGCACATTATGATAACTGAGCATGTGTCACTATGTGTGACTCTAGGCAGGGCACCCATTCTACTTCAGACATTTTTATTTTCGAAATTGTCTTTTTAAATAAAACCTGTACCTTTAATGTAGAAAACATTCCCAGAGCACGTGGGAATATGCTTAAGAGTATATGTGGAATGAGAGAGTGGATACTTTTAGTGCTTTAGGTTTTTTACGAATTCAACTCAACCACATTCCAGACATTACTATCAGTAAATTCTCAGTGATCTAGGGAAAGGAACGAGGAAGATGGAGGAAAGAACAGTCCAATACAGTACTAAAAATCTCATTATTTTAATTATCTTTTGTCCTTGTTATCTAACACTTTGCACACTCACTTTTTTTCTTCTCGTTATTATGTAAAGGAGTATTTTATAAAGACTATTAAATGTGGTTCTGGAGTGAGAGATGGCTCAGCCATTAAGAGCTCCTGTTGTACAAGAATCAAGACCTGAGAGGGCCTGAGATGACTTGAGTTCAATTCCCCAGCACCCACTTAAACAGCTGGGTGTAGATATGCACATCTGTACTCCAGACTTGCAAGAGGGAGACAGAAACTTTAGACGGCTGGGGGTGCTGATCAGTAAGACAAAGAAGTTGGCTCTGGGTTTTGTGAGAGACTCCACCTCAAGGAAAGAAGCTGGCGAGTGAATAGAGAAGAACAAGTAAACTTTGGCCTCCACAAGTGTTTGCACAGGGCACGCTGGTCTGCACACACATGCATATACTATACCCATTATATCAAATACCACACTTACTCCACATGCATATACACACAGAGAGAGAAGGAGAATGTAAAATGTGATTAACCTTACCTATTTAGATGGTTAAAGTATCATATAGCATTAAGATAATATTATTTGGAAAGAACTAAAGCATATCCAATTAAACATGAAGTATGTTCTATAGATTAGATATAGTTTTTTTTTTAACCATCAAGCATCATACCTTTTAATATGTTTATTTATTTGCAAGGAGAGAGAAAATGAAAATAAGAATTGGAAATGGGCTGACTAGGGCCTCTTGCCCTATGAACTCCAGACCCAGATATGTCACTTTGTGTATCTGGCTTTATATGGGTACTGGGGGATCAATTCTAGGCCATTAGGTTTTGCCAACAAGTGCCTCTAACCACTGAGCAATCTCTCCAGCCCCCATATTATTAGTATTATATCAAGGAGTTAAAATGAGAAACCTGTGGCGATTCACAGTAAACAAATCACTTTCTCATCTTCAATAAAATTTAAGTCCTCATCCATCAAAATATTTTCCAAAAAGTTCCTTGTCTTTCTACATTACTTCAACAACCGTGCAGCCAACCCAATACTTAGACAGCCCTATAATAGAAAGGGCAACTTGACAATACTGTAAATAATTTATATTAATAAACATGAAAGGCGAGTCAGTTTACTCTCTAGACAAGTATGCGTGTTAATGACTTGAGATCTCAACTGGAGCTCGTGTTTTAGTTTTTGACATATACTCTTTACCTCATTCTTTGGGACTGTGCACGTGGTCACTGAGCATACACTCCTGTTTCATTCTCTCTTTCCTTCAGTACTGTCCTGACAATTCCTCTCCTCTCTTACAAGAAAGATTTTTAACACCAAGAATTCTTTATCAGATGTATTCTTCCGTAAGAAATTGTTTTCAGGAAAACAGTGATTCTTTAAAAAGGGTAATTATACTTGCCACGAACAAATATGTATCATTTGTAGAAATTATATAAATTACAGTATCTTTCATTTCCAAAGCATTCTGGGATGAGTAATAATCGATTTTTATCAGAGTCAAGAAAATACTCGTTCAATTTACTTACATGATTTTATTTCACACACACACACACAAAACATGTACAGCTTTTAAAAAGAGACCTTTGACTTTTAACTTGGAAATATTTTGCAATTTCGAAAGTACTTGTGGATTTGTTAATGTTAAACTGGCAATTGTTGATCTCTGAGGGGGTGCAGCAACTTCAGTGTGAGCTTATTACAGTGTAAAATATGGATCGCCTTTACCCTAATGGCCTCTGAATCCTATTACCATCCCATTAGAGAGTGTGGGATTTTAGTAATTCTGTTGTTGTTTCCACTGGGCAGTGAATATAATGGGGAAGGGCAGGGGTTAATGCAATTCTTCTCTTTTAATACTTGTAACTCCAAGTCCCTTATCACTCGCTGTGGTTTCGGTAGGGTTTTCTACCTTCTTTCTTTTCCTGTCCTTAAACCCCAATACTATTTCCTGAGACCTCTCTTCAACCAGGAAAGCTTGTGGGAACATTTTGCTGCTTCTTACATTGCAAGAGAATTTTAGATATTAGCTTTTCATAAACCAAAAATAAATAAATAAGGCAGCACATTGGCTCGCTGTGGAGCAGGCTGCAGCTCGGGAGCATGTCCGTGACTGTCATTGTGCTGGGAGAAGTCGCCAAATGGCCCTTCAATCAAGATCACTTAGGAGGCCTTTCAGAAGGAGAAACAGGAGCCCAGATGATGGGATTAGTGCAAGCCAATGCTCTATATCCTCTTGGGGACAGCTGGGTCCTGGGTGCAGATCATGCTGGAGTGAAGACCCGGGAAAGGTTTCAGAGTTGATGGGAATTACATTCTCTTTCAGAGAAATTTATGCATTAATTCCCTCCATTTCAGACATGCTCAGCAGACATACATGTCTGATTATATATGAGTGGTTTTATTCATGAAATTTGTTTTTAGCTAATACAGCCTTTTCAGAATAAATATGAACATCAGATTACTTCTCAGTGTGTCAAAACAAATTAGTTTCCCACAGTGAGGCAACGAAAGGTATAACTATGTTCTCTTTTTGTATGTCAAAAAGTATCACCAGGACTGGAAAATCCCCCCATCCCCAACACACACAAACACACACACACACACACACACACACACACACACACACACACACACACACACATCAGCCAGTGGTTGGCAAAGGTCTGGCTTAATTCCTGAGTGTGATGATTTAGGACACCAGCACCCGCCCCCCAACTGCTGCTTCCAGTAATGCGACCCACATGCTGAGACCAAAGAGGCACCAAACCTCAGAGAAAGTAAGAGAATGCTGGGAGGCGATCTGACCAGTTCCATCTGTGAAATGTGAGTGATATTCCCCAGCCCATTGTTCAACTTCTCAGAGAATTAACTTTTCACTTATTTCCTCATCAATGGGATGTGTGTGAGATGACTGGCAATATGAACTGTAGACTGGGTAATGTTCTAGAAGGCTGGGCCTGGCAGGGGTGGAGTCTTATCTTACATTCTCAGTATCATGATTATCCACCTGGTTAGAGTTAATAGACTAAACCAGGGTTGGGGCTTAGAGATAGGAGAGTTTCTGTATTTATATTGAAATTCATGCATCAAGTTTCCTTTTCATTGGAAATATTACTTACCGTATTTCTAGATAGGCTGTGAAAGTATTTTTTCCCCTTTCTAACAATTGGGGTGTATTGAGTGAAATCCATTTTAAAAGATATCTATGTAGCTACAGAAGCAATTAGTTTCCATTCCAATAGATTGATATGAATACGCATTGTTGAAGATTATTATTTCCTTTTGATGCTTAGCGATGGACTATCTTTTCAATCCATTTCTCTTCTCATAGTCATTTAAAAAGCTCAAACAAAACAGAACAAAAATAAATAAAGAAAAATCTGCTATAAGTGCATGCTGGTATAGTCCTTAATCTTTAAAAGATAAAACATACATACGGGAGAATTTGCAGACAATTGCTACATTCACGGAAGAGACTTGCAGAAGCTAAATAGAATTATTCACTATATCATAAACGACAATATGGGTAATCCCTGATATTGCGCAAATAGAATGCAAGCTACTTCTTTTTCTGGTTGTGTCTGACTCAATTCATTCTGTCCTTTTGTTCTTAGGACTTGGCTTCATGTGGCCTGGAACTAGAGAAAGAAAAAAGCTCTCTCCATGAAAGAATCATGTGTTATCTTTACCATTGCTGGAAAGGCTTTGTCCTTCACAACAATAAATTGCTAACCAGTTGTTGAATATCATCAAATGAGTCATGAAGTTTGACTCTTCATAAAACTAGATTTTTTTACATTAGCATCAGAATTCAAAAATGAATTTTGAGTTGTGTGAAATAAACAGAAATGCTGAATATCACAATCTGTCCCATGCCTTTTGGGGCGGGTGAGCACATTGTCTAGGAAGTGGATGGTACCAGAAATTAGCATCCTATCCAGATTTGGGTTTCTTTTTAAATTATTATTTTGTTTCTACCAACTTAAAGGAATATTTCAAAAATTATGAATTCTTTTCTTATATTTATTTCTACACTTTGAAAGTTTCTTATGTTTAAATAGCACTTATAAAACCATTACATTAATATTCTACCAAATTATATGCCTTGTACTTGGGAGGCCAAGGAAGGAGGATTGCTATGAGTTCAAGGCCAGTCTGGGGTTACATTGTGAATTCCAGGTCAGCCTTGTGGAGAGCGAGACCCTATCTTAAAACACCAAAAAAAAAAAGTAATTTAAGATTAAACTTCAAAATAACTTTCATTAATTTTGTAAATACCAAATCTAGTTAGTTCTGTTACTTAGAAATAACATACAATTAAAAGGAGAAGAACTTTCAAAGGCAACTATGCAAAAACAGATACTTCAGCAGTTGTGACATTCTTGTCTCCTTTGCTGATAAAAGCAGTTCGTTATATTTTAAGTTGGGCCTGATAATGTACATCGGTACCTTTGGTCCTTTCAGACTAAGGATCACAGGTTCAGTACCAGCCTGTGTGACAGAGGCTGTTCCCAGCCCACCTAGGCTACATAGTGAGACCCTGTCTCATAATGTATATATGAGCTACAGTGCAGTGCTTACAGGCTTATCTCTTAATTATTCACTTTCTCTTAAGTTTTAAGGTTTTTAATATCATTATATTATAATAGAAGACCTTAGTTTTATTATTTAAAACTCACCACTGTTTAAAATACACCATTTCTAGAAAATAGTAAGTTTCTACTTATCAAATTCCTTGCTAAAATTGGATTCCAATAGTTTTTTTTTCTTTTGTTCTCTACGTGAAGATATTTTAAATCTTGACAAAGTAAATTCCTCTTGTGTGTTAGATGCTTTGAATGGTGCTCAGCTGAAGCAAATCTGCAATAAATATCTAATATAATATAAAATAATCCCTTCTATTAGTTACAAATAATATAGTGACATTAACCCTTTGTCATTTTTCATTTCTAACAGTTGTATCCACGTGTGTAACGCATTTTTATTCTCCCCCCTTATCCTCACTCTCCTCCTTTCCCCTCCCACCAGAACCTTCCCTCCCTCACCAGACCTCCATCCTCCATCGATGCCTTATTTGGTTTAATTTTTTGACCCACAGATTTCACTTGCATAATCATGGGTGGCTACCCCTCAAAGGCCTGGACTTCACCTCCCCCACCTCTCAAGAGTGTCCACTAGCTACTCAGACACATGGGGAGAAGTCAGTTGAATACAGGAAGCTCCATCTGCTGTAGTTCCTGAGTACAGCAGATATGTGCTATGTGAATACAGCATCCACAGCCCCTTCTCATCTCCTCCTCCTCCTATGGGGGGAGTTAGATGTCATGTTTAGGGCTCAGCACAACCTAGTCACTATTCTTAGTGACTTTGTACATGATGAAGTCTCTTTAATGACTCCTACCCTTTGTACATACATCTGTGTTGGGGGCTGTGAGGACATAGATATTTAGAAAGTAGTTTGACTTGCTGTAATTGGCATAACCACAGTATTGGGTTACCTCTTAGGACCTGGGTCCATAGCATAGTCTTAGCCAGATTTACAGTCCCAGCTGTGGTTTTTCATCCTGTAGAGTAAGCCTCAAACCCAATCAGAGAGCAACCGGTTATTTCTATCACTCCTGCCACTATGTCACCAGTGGATATTTCTTGCCTTTTCATGTCAGCTGTAAAGTGTAGAGGGTTCACAGTTGGGTAGGATTCTTAATGTCTTTCTTTCCTGCAGCTCTCCTAGTGCCTGCTGGCGGGAAGAAAGCTAGATGGTAGGGAAGAGGCTTCCAGCTCAGTCCCCAGCTTGGCTTCTGTAATTCCTGTAGCTGAAGCCTGGATATCTTGGGAAATAGGGACTTAGAGTCTAGTTTTCATAGGCAATAGCCAATATTGTCTTAGAGACTTCTGGCCTCCCTGATCAACAATTCAATGGGAGGTGTCTCATCCTTGGCACTGGAATTTTTGATTAATAACCTATCACTTCTGGATGTGAAACAGCTCTATCCAACAGTGTAGGGGACCTTAGTTTAAACACTTTTTTAAATTTACATTTTAAGTTGTATTACCAAGTAGTAGGTTCCCATATGGCCTCATCACATGTTTTTGGTGTGGGTTCATTTTTCCACTCCATCCAAAGGAGAAATGTTAACCTTTTTTTTTTTGATACATTTTTGTTGTTAAAAGGATCTATGTTCCCCCAATATTAATAGCTTCAAATTACATTCTTCTTAAAAGCATTTGTTCAGTATAGTCTATTTTTAAGCCTTTCTGTTTCCTGTTATGTACTTATACTTCTTTGTCCTATTCTGACATGGTTTAGGTACATAAAAATTTCAGTAAGTTGAATGTGTGGAAGGTCACTCTTCCCTTCTTTGCTTCAAAGTACCTTGATTACATTTTTTACCCCCTTTAGTTATTCAGATAGCCATATGTGTGCAGAGAATCTTAGGGAACGGTTTCATGTTTAATAACACTTTATCTTTTTGAGCACTTTATTTTGGTATGTTTTGTTTATTTTTCACCATTGAGCTTTTTTTTTCCTTTTGTGAATATGTGGGTTTGATGTTTTGACCCATTTCTCTTTGATTTGTCTTAATAAGCTTTTTTTTCATCTAGAACTTCATTAAAATGTGCTATATTTGCCTTAAATGAGACACAAAAGTTCTCTACATTCATCTTCTCTTTCTCTTCCTTTTCCTCCCTCCCTCCCTCTATTTTTGTTGGCACTCTAGGATTGTTTCTAACCTCAAGCATAGTAAACAGGCACTTTAACACTGACATTCATCCCCAGCCCTCCTTTTAATTTTTACTTTTGAGACAATGTCTCTCCAAGTTGCCACACTCACCTTGAACTTGAGATCCTCCTCAGCTTCCTGGGACTCCAAATGTGCACCTCTACACCGAGGCAGACTTCCACGACCTGATACGTAACTGCACCAAATAAAACAAAATACTAATCTCACATGATGGTGGGCTAGCAATGCATGCTGGGCAAATGGTGAGGATCTCAGGTTACTTTGGCTTCCCCAGAGTAAAATTTTCAAAGATGTAATCCACACAACAATAGTCTAGTATGAAGCCCTGCAGAGAAAAGATTCTTTGGTGAATATATTTGAGAAATAATTCAAATAATGGCCTTCTCTTGGCACTTCATAATAACTATTATCAAGTTGAAACCTTTGACAAGGTTTATCATAAAAACTTGCTGATTTAATCTGTACTCATCTTCTCTCGGATCTAGTCAACCACGTAAATATTTGCTTTTTTTTGGCAGGGGGTGGGGGAAAACATTAAGAAGATATTTGGTGGTGTGATAGTTTGTATATTGTTCTGGGGTGAATGTTATCGCTCTTCCTAAAGCAGAGAACTTGTTTGTAGCCAGCGTTCAAATTTGCTAGAAATGATTCCAATCAATCATAGCTCTTAATGAGTCTTTTTGTTGTTGTTGTTGTTGTTCTTTAAGATGTACAAAAATAACGATTTCTTGATCTTAGGTAATAGCGGTGAAGGCATTTTACTCAGTGACCATTTCTTTAGTGATTATCACTACTGCAGTTCTAGTAGGCAACATTAAGCAATCAGACTTTGCAGCTTTAGACTATTTGCCAAAAAAATTGACTTTTTATGATCAGGTTTTGTCTAAAATGAAGCCAACAGAAACTTATGAAGGGTAGAAATTACACATATTAAGCTCTTTATTATATTTTTACATAAGCTCTTCACAAAATGATAGTTGGCATTATTCTTAAAAATTATTTACGGAAAAAATCATAGGGTCTATTTCCTGCTCTGATATAAGAGTGGTGCAATGAGAAGTAATCCTTTCATAATGTTTTGCAACTTACGTATGTTTTAGGTATCCTGTTGAGAGGGTAAACATGCAGATCAGTATGGTGAAATACAGTGAGGAAGCAGAAATGAAGGAGGGGAGGTATAAGGAGGAATGTTTGTAAGCAGGGGCTAGTGAAGAATGAGAACAGATGTTCACCCTCTCTACACAGGACTTTATCTGGGTGCAGAATTGAAATGCCATCACATTCACATAGTATGAAGGAACAGAATCAAAATCACATTGAAGTTCAATTTCTCGGCCTCAAGTGCTTGCTGAGTTAGACTTCAGTTCTGGTTCCTCTTTTTGGAATGTGATTTTAAAAGCATCCCAAAGTTCAAAGGGCTTTTAGGCCATGTTGACATCTGACACATCAATGAGTAAACTTCCTGCAGGGGGGGGAACATCCTTCTGGAAGCTAACCCCCAGCTCAGCAAGAATGATGTGGAAATGTTGGTAAAACCCTTTATTACTTTAAGTCTAGACTCCTGTAATTCTCCATTTGTGGGTCTCCTTAGCCATGTTATTTATAGGATGCAACTTCAGAGTACAAGGCAGCCGGATCCTTCCTGGCCTCTTGGCACCTCAGCATATCCAGAACTTTCAATCCAAATCCCCTATCGGTTACCCAGAAAATTTTACATTGATTGTGAAGTTGTTTTATGCACACAAATGGTGCTTCGGAGATGTGGTTTCATTCTGCCTGCCTCATGGATTTTGCTTTCACCAAACCCTGGTAATTTCTTCAGACTCAAATTTGAAAGCTTTAGAGACATGCCATGAGCTTAAAGGAGGTAATAGTTAAGCTATTCTGGTGTGAACATTTATTATTAAGGATAAACTCTTCTTTACTTCAACACAAGTCATATAGAGGTTAGAAAAATATGTTTTATTTTCATTCATGATATTTTTATATGAGATAGCCCCTCACACAATGAGAATTGCCATTAATCTTACAAATCACTTACAGAAAAATCCACAGTTTCTATTTTCTGCTCTGCTACATCGCAACAATGGTGCAATGAGAAGTCAGAGTTTCATAATGCTTTGCAACTTACGTGTATTTTGATGTAAACTGTTGATAGGGTAAACATGCAGATAGGTACAGGGGAAGAAGAGGGAAATACAGTGAGGGAAGTGAAATCAAGAAGAGAGACATTATTACCAGGAAGCATCTCGTCATAATCAGAATATCCTGTGTTATAAGAAAATGTGTATGCAAATATTTTCCATGCAATGCTGTCAAAGGTTTAACACAGTAAGATGTATACTGATTGTTTCATAACCTACGTTTGAAACTGATGCTATTGAGTTCTTTTCTTTGCATCTAAAAACTTTATTTTAGTAATGACCTGGTATATCACCTTACAAAGCATGTAATTTCTTGAGTTCCTTTAGCAATTATTGTTTTTGTAAATATTTATTAAGTGCCACTCTTCCCACAGTCTGAAAAACTAGAAATGATGAGGATGGATAGCATTCTTGCCCCTGTGACATTGATATGATACACTTGGAAACTACCACTCCTGTTACTTGGAAGCTATTATAAAACCAATGACTGTCATTATTGCATGAGCTGCTTTTTCATTATTGTAAAAAAAAAAAAAAAAGAAACCTAAGAAAAGCAACTGAAGGAAAGAAGGTTGATTTCTGCTTACTTTTTTAGGTGTTAGAGTCCACACTGCTGGAAGGATGCTAGCTGTGGCCATGTGCCAACGTGTGGACATCCTGATTGCTGTCAGGTAGAAAGTCCTAATTGTGCAGGCTCGCTTGTCTCCTTTTTATTCAGACTAGGACCCCAATCTATGAAATGCAGTGTCCCACCGTTAGGGGAGGTCTTCTCACATCAATTCACATATCCTAGAAAGTCCCTCACACATATGCCCAGGGATTCATCTCCTAGGTGAGTCTAGATCTTATCAAATGGACAATATTGACCATTGAAGTCCTTCATTAAATCACTCAAGATTATTTCAACTGTCCCTGTCTGTCCATTCAAGCTGTTTTGAACCTTTTCTTCCAGCTGTGCACAGTACCTTGATTATTTCTGTAGGTACATAAATTCTGCCTCTCCTCTGGGGCCCTGGCACCAAGATTTCATTTGAATTGCATTTGCTAGCTACAAATCCTGTTTCTTTGGGCCAATCACATGTAGCCAGAAGACTAGCTCAGACCAATGGGTGGGATTCTATTCAAAGGCCATAGATCTAGGCTTCCTCCAAATCTGGGAAGAGAAGTTGGGAATTGAGAATTAAATTTAAGATGTAAATAACGATTCTTGTCTTCACTTTAAATTGCAGATTTCCTTTAGACAATAATATATATATATTTTTTTTATTTTGGGGTCTGCTCATTAATAGAAATTCTAGATCAGTTGGAAATGGTAACCCTAGCTACAGCCAGGTGTTGGGGATAAGCAATTGTTGCAGATGCTTTCATTTCTTTTTGGAAACATTCCTGCCATGGGCCTTGTTATGTATAACAAGGGTGCATGCTACCTAGTTTTCTCTCATTGAAGCAAAATACCTGTTGTTTGCACACCATTCTAGTAATACCATGTGTATATTATTACCTGACGTGTGCATGCAGAGCTGTGTGGAGCTCGAGTCTAGACTTCTATGGACATCCTTTTTTTCATAAAGTTTTTTTAATATTTTATTTATTCATTTTCAAGCAGAGAGAGAGAGAGAGAGAGAGAGAGAGAGAGAGAGAGAGAGAGAGAGAGAGAGAACCAGGGCCACACCTTGTGGGTCTGGCTTATGTCTGGTTTATGTGGGTACTGGGAAATTGAACCCGGGACCTTAGGCACTGGAGGCAAGTGCCTTAACCGCTGAGCCATCACACCAGCCCAGTGGACATCCTTTAAGCTCAATTCTTCCTCCTCGATGGAAAGAAACATTGTGCAAAGGTGAAATAATAATTTTTAAAAACGCAGTATTTTATTCGAGCTTAAATTCCTTAAATTGGCTAGTGAACTAAGACTCTGACTGAACGCATTGACAACTGAAATTAAACTACATGAAGACCATGTCATTCAAGACCAGGTGTCTGCTTTGGGTTTCCTGTTGACTTTAGCCAGTCAGTAGAGATGTCACAGTTCCCATTCACGAATAAACATAGACTCTGAGCATTAATGTAAAAAACTATATACACACTTGAGGACCATCATGGTATTTTAATAAAATGAAAGTGTTATGCTTAGTCTAACTCACATGAGAGTAGATTAGCTGACTGGCTCCAGACACCTGGCTTGTCTTGCTCTAAAACTCTGAGCTATAGGCATTGGTAATCATATGTATCTTAATATCTAACATAGAAATAACTTGTATATCTAGCTATCCTGCATAGATATAAAATTTATTGGTTTTATTTTACATAAATTACAGTATTATAGTTTATTTAAAAGAACATTCTTAAAAATAAGAACCAGAAATATGAAAGTAATTATGAATGTGTGTCATGCTTCTGCACTTATTTTTATGAGGTCAGTGATCCTGAGAGCCCGGGAGAAACAATTCTGCACTATGTGTCTTTCATATAAGAGGAACTAATTTTTTAAGAACTGACTCTCTCTCTGTCATATGTTTTGTTGGACATTTGAGAAGAAAAATTGATCAGGTCACCGGTGTCTCTATTTTTGATGCACCAAGACCACTGCGATTTTACTTACAAATACAGAATAGGAAATAAAAGGTTGATTGTCTCTGGCAGGTTGAAATGTATTATGTTGGTTCTGACCTCAGTTCAAATGAAAATAGAATGGCTCCAAATCTCGGAATGGGTCCGAAACTAAAATTACTCATTTGAAACTGCCAGAAGAGATCAGTGCAAAATGGAGAAGGTTTTTTTTTGTTTTTTTTTTTGAGTCTTTCATTTGGAGAACATCAATTTCAAGGACTTAAGAGAATCATATCACCTAATTATCAGATCAGTCTTCTTTGACTTGGGCAGCTACTATCTCTCAAGACATTCTTTTAAATACCAAAGGTGAAAAAAAAAGAAAAAAGAGAAAGAAAAAAGAAAGAAAAAAAAGAAAGGCAGGAAAAAGTACCAAGAGATGAGGTTATCACAAAAGAAATTAGTAAAACTAAATCAAAATGCTGTAAGAAATAAAATTACATTTTATCTTTGCTATTCACTTGGAATCACAGGAAGTCTAAAGTGTCAAGAAATATTTAGCCCAAAGCTGACTTTTGAAATCTGAAGAACCCGAGAACTGAGGCCCAGTGAATGGAAACGATTTGCTCAGTAAATTGGGACTATGGGGAAGATGAAACGAGCTGGCTTTTGTCCCATGATCAAGATTTTTGACATGGAATCTAAAATCACCAGTATCCACAGCAAGCAGACATATTCTAAAACAGAAGGCTAATTTTTGAACCAATTATTTTCTCAAAAAAAAAAAAAAAGAAAGAAAGAAAGAAAAAAGAACCGAATCCTAGCCCTGAAGCATTTGTAGAGTATTTCTCTCATTGCCTTCCTCATTAAGGAGGATAAACAGAGAAGCAGTTAGGTTTTGTATTCCGTTAGCAATTTCAGACTTATTTGTGTCTGAATACGAAAGCCTCTTAGATGGAAACATGACATATAAACTCACAGTTGCTTTGGACATTGAACTTCAGATCGAGGGTGGGGAGGAGTGTTTGCTCTCTGTGTTTGTAATGTACAAATAGATCCTTGTATAACTCCACAGCAAGAATAGCCTGGTGGGAAGTTTGTCCCCCGTGACTCCTTCACTCCTTCCACATAAAATAAAGGAAGAAACTCCATTGCAGTGGGAAGCGTGAGGGTTATTGGAAAATCGGGATGACTATTTGGTTTAAATGTAATTTCAGTGTGTAAATGTTCACATCCACCTAAGAATACTGTTAACAGAGGCACCCCTTCCCCACTCTTGTTCAATGTCTCCCCTTCTGATTGAACTGTTTTCTCTTATTGCTGCTTTGTCCGACACTCCCTCATCCTCAGTGTGATGTTGCCGACGACTCCCTCCCTAGCTGTCATGGATGCATTGGTGTGGTGCTAATTACATGGGAGACAGATTCCTGCCATGATTAGAAGGGACCCTCAATAACTCAGAAAAGTAAATATTGTTTGAATTTTGTAAATTAGAGAGCTGAGACCCTGGTCCTCCAGTGTCAGTGGTATCGCACAGATAGAGGACCAGGAAACTTGACTTTGACTCTGCCCACTCCTGATTTTCTGGGTCGACCATGTGGCTTCCTCAGAGGACTACACCACTGGGCTTTACTTCCAAGAGTCTCTTGGTCTCTTTCTCACCATTGACCCTCTCTGCATCATTGCTTCTACTGCTGAGTTTTCAGGACGAAGGGTAGTATTCGGTACACTATATTTAGATGCATCATGAATCTCTCTTTTTCCATCAGGATGTGTGGGTTAGGTTTGGAGAAAGGTGTCCAAGGTTTACTCCAGCAGTGCAATAACTGGAGGCTCTTAGAACACATGCAGAAGCCCTCTCAAAGCCTTGCTCACCAAAGTCTAGCTCCCAATGCTGGCCCGTGGTGTCTCAGCTCTTACACCCTAGAGGACACTGAAGCAGCTTCCAGCTGAGGCCTAGAACATCTGCTAGACAATGGGAATGCCTCCCTGAAACAGAACAGATAATGTAGCCATTCTGAACCACAGAAAATGGAAAGCAGAGCCGGGTGTGGTGGCACACACCTTTAATCCCAGCACGCGGGAGGCAGAGGTAGAAGGATCACCCTGAGTTCGAGGCCACCCTGAGACTACAGAGTGAATTCCAGGTCAGCCTGGGGGAGAGCGAGACCCTACCTTGAAAAACCAAAACAAAAAAAAAAAAAAAGGAAAATGGAGAGCAGGACAGTGGGGATGGTTAGAAATAATGCCACCAATATATGTAAGTTCATATTATTATATATACACATGTTTGCTATATGCAAGTATGTTTTATATATACTGTATGCATAGTAGCAAATCATTACATATAATATATAGTCATATATAATCATGTATGATAATACATATACAATAATCATATATAATAATATGAAATGATATATCATTACTTTGTAATTAAGATCAATTCTTATTACATTTTACTTCCTATCCTTCTGCCATAGTATTACTGTTATGATTATTAATGAATATCAGATTTTCATATTTTTATAGTACAGATTGAGTACCTTTTATCTAAAATACTTATGACCAGAAATGATTCAGAGATGAAATATTGTATATTTTGTATATGGGTGCCATATCTCAGAGATAGAAGACAGAATTCATTTATGCTTCATATACACGTTATGTGGCTTTGACATAATTTTAGGCCATATATTTAGTGTACCTGCCTTTTCCCTGAAGTCAGGAAAGGGGTTTTCAACTTATAGCATCCTATTGTTATATTTCATATTTTAAAGCATTTTGAATTTGAGGGTTGGGGGTAAGGGATATTCAAACTGTATTGAGTATAAATCTTTTTCACCATAATTGCTACGTTCTCTCATCAATGTACCTGTGCACGTGGACACACACACGCCAGGCACACAGTGCCCCACACAGTGTCCGTGTGTCCATGCCCCTCTGGGTTACCCATCCATCTCTCATTCCTTCATGCCCAGCATACTCTGGCGAGACAGAAAATATTGACTCAAAGAATGAATGAACAAACCCATAAATAACAGGATGCATCAGGATTCCAGCCACATTCCATGAGTTTAGATGTATTAACCCCCCTTGGAGTCAGAGAGATTGGTTCATGAGAGATCAGTGAAGCATGACGGAGTGAAGGGAAGCTGGCACATGGGCATCGTATGTGGGACACTGTCTGTTAACTTTCCATTTTTACTTTGCGTACCAGGAGAGCAGCTTGATAGCGCATTTTAATTGTGTATATTAGGAGGAGGCATATGGTTACAGCATTTTTGTATTTACCTTCTGTAACATGAAATTTGTCATTTTATTCCCAAAATAAAGGATTGAAGGGAGGAACTACTTTTTTACACAAGTTCGATTCTCTCCTGGGCAAATGTCTCCTGAGATATGTAGCAAGTTGATGCCAAGATGGGGTTGGCACCACTTTCTTATCACCATGGGGATGCCCAGCTCTCCTGAAATCTCAAGGGAGACTATGATATTTTAAAAGCAACTTGAATTTTGGTAATTAAAACGGCTGGAAAGAATACTCTTTCTACATTTTGCCAGCACGGGTAAATATGGGTAGGAAACGAAGTCTGGAAGGGAGGGATATGATTTGTGCTTTATTGGGTGGGTAAGCTGGCATTCAAAATTGAAAAGCTTCCCAAGAATTATGTATAGGGTATTTATGGCAATACGGAGCCCTACTGTGGATTGCAAAGTATGTCTAATCATAGCCTTCCTAGAAACAGCTATTCTCTTTCCTGGAGTCACTAGCATTTTAACTGAGAGCTGAAGGGATGATTGTCAAAGGGTTTGAATGTCCAAGGCAGTGTGTGATGTGGGTAAATGCCAGTGGCTATCAAGGTATAACAGGGGAAAGAAAAGCATTTTCTTAAACTGGAAATTAAGGAAGACAAGTATAATTGATCCCTTGGGTTCCTCACCCCTTACCCCCATCACAGAAGTTCTTGCAGGAACAGTTATTTTGACCTTCCTTGGAGCACGTGTGCTCAGCAAAGGCTTCAAGGTGAAAGGGTTTTGTTGCACGTGAGAAGGCAGATGAAAACATTTAAGGCATCCTGTTGAGCTATGAAGTAAACAAACACTTAAATTAATAAACATGGAAATAGTCGTTAAAGGACAGTAAGACCTAACAGGGGAGAAGCCGGGGTTAGTGCATTCACGAGGTCTTCTTGTAGCTCTGTGCACGAATCTGAGTTCAAGGTTTCCAGAAGACAGCATTCAGTGGGTGAGGCAGGACCTGAGATGTTTGATGCCTCCATGTGTCCTCCTTCAAGAGCCCAGAATCTTCAAGGGCCCAGAAGGAGGACTGAGGCAGTGTTTTTGAATGAGGAGGTTTACAAATAAGTGTGGAGTCCTGATTTTCAGATGGGCATTTTAATTGAGTTTTTACAAAAACCACCTACAATAATGTTTCACATTATAATCCCATCGCTGTCACTCACCGAGAGTTAGGAATTTTCTGTGGCTCCCGTGATGCCACTGGGGAAAATATTGCAAGCCAGAGTAGCTTGGTGACTTTTCCTGGCAAAGCTTAGAAACCTGATTTCTCGTTTTAAACCATTCTGGCTAAGAGCAATTACTGTGTTGTTCATAATCTTATTTAATGAGATTTTTAGCTGCTATGATCTAAAATAGAATACAGCCAGATGGTTTTGTTAGATTTTTTTTGTTGTTGTTTATTTTGTATTGTGTTCAGCACAAAGACTTGGTGGCTTTTTTTGTTGTTGTTGCTGTTAATTGTTCTGTTGTTTGATTAGTGCTATGACCTCATGACAGTGGACGTGTGACTTACTGTAGAAACAAGTTCAAGGGGGTGACTGAGGAAATTATTAAGAGCTTTAATATTTTTTCTCATTTATAGTATGTTGGAATACAGAAGAAGAAGGCAATGATTTTCCATGGCTATTTGATTGTGCCAATATGCTAATGTTCAGACTAAGTTTTCACTTTTTTATATGCTCTCTCTAAGGGATATTCCTGTCTTTCAGAGTTTAATGTATGCTTTTAACCTAGCAGAGGATTTTTGTTTTTTTATAATGTGTGTTTTTGAAATTAAAGGCTATTTATTTAAACAGCAAGGTAGGAACTTTTTGTTAAGTAAGAGCAAGTATTAATTGTTTCTATATTTATTCTTACATGTAAGGGACTTTATTTTCAAAAATAGCACAGTTCTTTAAAAAAAATAAGCTACTCCATTTAAAAGAGAATTTTTTTTTAATATATATTTATTGTCCATAATGAGTTACATTATTTAGTGGGCAAACCATGCGTTGTTATCCCGAATTCCCTAATTCCCCCCCTCCCCATCCCTGATCAGTTGTATATCCTCCTCTGTGGGCTGTCTGTATTAGTCCTTGTGGCAAGGTATCCTGTATATCTTAGTACTCATCCCAGTCTTCCTGGCCCACATTCCCCTATTGTATTATAGTTTGTTTCTTGAAAATAGATCCAAAAATGTCACAAATTAGTCTGCAGATTTTACCTTATTATACTTCCTCCTTCAAAAAATGCAGGAAAGTGATTGTATGTGGTTTCAAGTCTAAGCTGATGAGTTTGTTGGAATTATCAAGGCGGACATAATGAGATGAAAATAACTCTTTCTCAAGGGCCCGAGGTTTCAGTCACTCATCACCCATCATGCTGGCTGAACTGTTTTCTGCCCAAGTAGATGTCAACACAATTAATTTCACAGTTTCCTCTACTGATATAGTTAGGGTTCATTTGCTCATCAAGGCAAAAAGGTTCACATATGTTAAGGGTGGAATGGATTTCTGGGTTCTTCCGAGTGAGATGAACAAATGAAGTTTTCTCTTGCTAATTTTTCCATAGGAACACTTTTGTTTTGATGACTTGGTATTGTCATTGGACATTAACATCAGCATTGAGTCACCCAACGAGTGTTTTTCAAGTCCCAGCTTTACATAGGATCTGAGGTAACAATGAGATGAAAGCAGAAAAATGTCTTGCTCTGTGACTTTTCAGTCCAGCTTAGGAAAACGACATTCTTACATGATTGTACCAGATCTAATTAACCACAGCACATGAAACAATTAGGTCATTTCCAAGGTACTGGTAACTCTTCTCCAGTATAACAAATGTTTGCTGTTGCAGGGTACTTAGTAGTACTTTCTACAATGACAAGACCTATACGCGTAGTCCCGGATGGTAGGAAGGAGCCTCCTTGTTGGGAACTTGAAACATGGCTAGTGTGACTGAGAAATTGAGTTTTTAATTTTCCATAATTTTAATTAATTTACATTTAAATTTGAACAGCCACACTTGGTTAGTTCCTACCATATTGGCCCATCCTGGTCTGAAATTTATCATGCTATTACTTGTATCTACTTTTACGCTTGAAAACAGGTGCTTCCATACGCCGTGGGTACAGCATGGTAAGAGGACAAGGTGTGCAAGAGTTTATTTTATTGACTCCCTGAGCTGCAAGAAGCCCTTTCAAAGAGTGAATGAATCTATGCAGCAATGACTGTGCATATTTGATAAGAAATGATGAAAAAATGTCCTTGATTTTAGTGTGTGTGCAGATTACAAATTAATCTGTAATTTATGCCTGGATTCCTTACCTGGTGAGGAGACATTTTAAGGTCCAATTTCTTGTTTATTATTGTTTCGCTATGAATCACTGAAATGATATATTAATTTAGTTGATTAATATGATTCATTGTCATAAATCGTCTCCTTTAGCTTATGTTGTTATTGAGTAAAAATGATGAACCTATTTTTCCCCAAGAGTTCTATTTAGTGTCACTACACGACAACCAATTTTTCATTGCCTAGCACATATACATATATGTACGTATGTACTATATATATAGGTATGTATTGCTTGATGCTATAAATTGAGAAAAGGAAATCCAGGGTGGAGAAGGATGGAAGAAAAGGGTAAGAAAGGAGGAGAATAGAAGGAAAAGAAACTAGCACTAATGTATTAAAACACAGGGATAAAATGGTCTTTGTTGCCAGGAAACATGGGAATCTTTTGGCCAGGAATCCTGCTGTGATCATTCAAGTTGCTGTCGGATTTCTTCCCTTTAGAATTCCCTGTCCCTGCAATTTTGTTATAGTAAGAGAAATGGGGTGTTTTTAGACCCTACACCCCTCAGCTGCTTCTTGTTTGTTTCTGTCTGTTTCCAGCCAAAGAAGGAAGAAGGAATCTGACAGTTTTCTGTTCCTTCTTCCTTCTAGTTGAGATCTAGGACCTTTCACTCACTGCCTTACATGAAATCCATTCCTGGTCATCTGTAAGACAGAGCGATGACGTGTGTGTCACCTCTCCACTCGGGGTTCACACTTTCATATTGTCTCACCATCTGTATTTTTTTATTGATGAGGGCAGAGCAAAGAAAAAATATTTTTCTATCAATTTCAGCTGAAGATTGAATGTTCTGGGTCACAGTTTAGGTCAAATAAGCTTTGGGGCTCGGGTCGGAGGGAAAAAGTCCATATGGTTGAGATTGAATGGCTTGGTCAAGTCTGTCATAGAAGAAAATATTTTCTAATGCTCATTTAAACTCGTACAAATCCATATATTCTTTCCATTGATATGGACATATGTATCATACACTGGTTTTGCTGAGGGAAGGTAGAAGGAAGAGAAGAGAGAAAGAAGGAGGGAGGGAGGGAGAAAGAACAAGACAGGCAAAGAAACATCATTAAGTAAATATATTTTGTCAGGTGTGGAAGGAGGGGACACAAAAATAATTCCTGGAGACAAAGACATAAATATGTACTGGGAGACACGGTAGCAAGTGGCCATAAGGCAGGTTTCTTTAAAGAAGGTCATGGAAGTCCTGCCCAAAGCAAGGATACTCAGGTCGGCACCTGGGTGACAATGGCAGTCTCCCATAGAAATTCACTGATCAGCTTTCTAAGGGACATCAAGGACAAGGATTGAGGGTGAATGCACCTCTTCTAGAAGATACTAAAGCATGTCAGCTGAAGTAAGGAAGGATGGCTTGAGAGGAGGTTGTAAGGAACCCAGGTATCACTGAATGCGCCCCATGTGGAATGACACTGTTACTTTGTTGTGGCTCAGTCATCAATTAATACAGAGTGAGGCTTCCTAAATCCTATCATGAGGAGTCGATAATAATCATTTCAGGTTATGCTGATGAAACTTGGTCTAACAGGGTTTGCTTAAAATTTTAGGCAAATGTCATCTGTTTGGGGAGGAAATCCATGTTGGCTTTCACATTCCCCTAGCATTTCTGGGATATTAAATAATGTCTAGATGCCTTAAGAAAGACTCACAGAGCATGTGTGCACATTCTTTGAGCTCATAACATCAGTATGGTGAGTGGGAATGAAATTGACCAGTGACCTTTGCTCTTATCTCTTCTTGATCAGTAGTGATGTGGAGAGACAGGATTCATTTATTGCCCTAAAACCCTGCCAAGGACAGAACACTTGCCAGAGTAAGATGGAAGGAATAGGAAAATTATAGTGTGCAAATAAATACTATAGAAGTGCTTTATTTTCTACTACCCGCCTCATTCAGTTGATCATTAAATATGATCTAGCATAAGCCCGTGTATTTGGGACTCTGTTTCCATGCTAAGACATGAAATCTTACATTTCATGATCTGCTATACCAGAGTAGAAAGAGTATAAAAAGACTTACTTGCAGTAAAATGAAATTAGTATTCTTCTTTTTTTCTGATTTTCTCAAGATACCGAATTTGAAAACAAAAACTATAATATTGGAAGGAAATAAAACAAAAACAAGAAACATGAAAAGACATTTCAATCCTGCTTATTTCTAAAATCAAGTTTGTCTTGTTGTCATTCTCAAGTCTGTCCCATTGCATTCTGAAGTAATGTTTGTGAAAAATGTTAAGGGTGTGGGGTAGAGGTGGGAAAGAAGTCACATTCTACAGTTAAAAGTATCTCAGGTAAAATAGATAAAACGTCACTATTTGCCTTTGAACTCTAAATGAATAATTAGTAATTTGTGAATTACTAGTTTGCTTATAAAATGGGACAGCAGGACATTTTTGATCTCTACTATAAATCATTTCTAAAGATTAACTTCAGTTTGTATTATCACCATAAGCTTTGCTTTAAGTGTGGTAGCCACTTAATACTTTGAGATAACTTTCTTGTAATCTAACAATCTAGTAGATTCCTATGTCTATGAGTAACTTCTATAGGATTCAGATGTCTATAAGGTTTCAAACTTTTTAATCCCCTACTATTTCCCCTCTTTGAGAAAGAGTAAGTCCTCCCCTTGTTCTTGACACTGGGATATCAGTGTGTTGATTCAAACTGTCATTGGTGGGTGTGTGCAATGACCCAGGTCTTTTGGCAGATGTTAGGTCTATAGTGTAAAGCTAGGATGCCACTCTTCCAAATTTCACTATTGAGTGGTCCAACATGATGGCGGCGCCATGAATGAAACCCATCAGCAATGCAAAGCAAGACATAATGATGAATTCTGCTTAGACACATTAAGAGTCCCTGGAGCTGAAACTTTCAAACTATTGTGGGAGCACATGAGAAGAGGGTGTTCTAGGCAGAGGGAAAAAGTGATTTGTTTGACCAGAGACTGTGGTGTGTTCCTTGAACTGTAATTAATGACAAAGTCATCCCTTGTCAGTGCAATGAGAGATGAAATCTAAGATGTGGTCCAGGCCAGATCATGTACAGGCTCCTACAATATACTGACCACTTTGTACTGTACTCTGCAGGCCATGAGGTATTGTCATGGAAAGCTTTTCAGCAGGAGACTCTCCTGAATCTGTGTTCATTTTCATTCTCGAAAGACTATTTTGATGAAGCAGCAGAAGACATGGTAGTAGTTAACTTGTTAAAATGATGTTTTCACAATTACTCTTCACTGAATATTAAGAACCTACTACGACTCAGTTTTTGCCTATGGGCTCAACAGAGGGTTAGAACAAAAGAAATTCATATGTGCAGTGCTGGGCTGTGACTCTCACAGGAATTACCTAAGTCCCATTCCCCAAAAAGGGCCAGTGAATAACTATTCATCCCAACGTGCTCCTGTAAATATAGCCCTTATGTCCCTGCTGACACGCGTTCCCTGGGACTCACTGCTGCTGTGCATAATTAGGCCACTTGCATGCCAGTCTGAGGATTCGAGGCTGAACAGGTCCTTCTCTTCATTGGGTAGAATAGATGTCACACGTGGGTCCATCAACATCAAATCCAGTGCAACTATCGAATTGGAATCCAGTTTTGAACTGTGTGGACATGGATGTTTAGCTAACCACACCCTTTTAAATCTATGATTGTATATCTAGTCAGATGCCAGACATGTTGCTTAGCCTCTGCCCCTCCTCCTTAATGTTTCTCTTGATCGTCTCGATCATCCCTTAAAGCTGTTCTTAACTGAAACTGCACATATGGATCCTGGGAAGAGCTTTTTAAAGATATACATTTTGGGGTATAACCCAAAAGATTTTGGTTCCCAGATAGGAGAGAGCCCAAAGAAGTGTGCTGCTCTTCTGTAGGATTCTCGTGCATTTGTCTACTTGGTGAAGCAGTAATCCAAGAGTTCCGAGGATAGTTAAGTGAAAGATCACATGACTAGCATACACAAGGTCATGGGATCTAGGGTGAGAAAGAGAAAAGACAAGAAGAAGAAAAGAAGGAAAACAGAGAGAAAAGGGAGGAAGGAAGGAAGGGAGGGAGGGAGAGAAAGAGGAAGGGAGAACATGTAACAGAGAGAAAGAGAGAGAGAGATCTACAAAACAACCTCACAACACAACCTGGCATTCAGACTGAAAGTTCATCCCCTGAGACACAGTATGGACAACTCTTATTTCATCATCTCTGCCTGTTCCTTTCCAGCCCAGACCTTGTGCAAGATAGCTTTGTTTTCACCGCTTTTCCCTGGGAGATGGTGGCAGGGAGAGGAGTGTGCTCTTAAGTATATTAGTTACTCCAGGTTGCTAACAAGCTACCAAATACTGGCTGGTTTAAGCAGCAAACATTTATCTTTTATGATTATGGAATCTGGAAATCTAAGATCAGGATGCTTATAATGCTCTGCTCATGATGGGGGCTGAGTTAAGGCTGGCAAAGGACTGTGTTCTTTTTGTAGCCCTTCCTCCTCTAAAGGCAAGGGTGAATGGGAAATGGGAAGAGGGCAGGGGGGAGAGAGAGGAGGAATGAGAGGGGATGGTTTAGTTCTCTCTGGTCTCTTTCTATGAAGACACTAATTCCATTTTTGGAATCCTACCTTCACAGACTCACTGAAACCTAACCCCAATCATAGCCCAGAGGTCCACCTCCTAACACCATCTCAGTGGAAGTGAGGGCTTCAGTGTATGAACTTTCAGGGACCAAACTCCATCCATAACACTGAGGGCCTCGTTCTCAGTCTGCTTCTTCATTAGAGTTACTTAGGGACCTGTAATAAAATACTACTGCTGGTTCTCACTCATGGGATGTGGGTTTGATGATTCCCAGGCCCAGTTCTATCCTGCTAGGGACGAGGCTTCTCATAAAGCCTCTATGTTCTCAGCTTTAAAAATGGGAATACTGTGGCCAGAGGTACCAGTGATGACAAAAGAGTTACCATACCAAAAGAGTTGTTTTTTTTTTTTGTCCTAAACTATGTAACAATGTCAACGTCGTCTTAATTAATCCACTCTGTGTGACAAGCAGCTTCCGATGGAACTGTTTAAGTTTTGTAGATTATAGATTTTAGATCAGATTTACTGGTAAGCCTGAATGGGAACTGCTTTTATCTTGAATGTATCAGGAAGCCTTAAGGGAGCTAACACAGGGGGATCAAGTTCAGGAGCCAAAGATTCAAATACAGCAGGGACCAGGACTGGAAAGGTAGCTCAGCGGTTAAAGACACTTGCTTGCCAATATAGCAGGACCCAAGTAGATCACGTACACGAGGAAAGAAGAGGTGAACTGCTTCTTAGACCAATCACTTGGTCCTATGTTCAGTGCTTAGAGCCACTTTGATTGAGACCTGATAGAGAAAAACTGTCTCTCTACTATTAGAAAAGTAATTGTGCAAACCTGACAAATGGCAGTTGTCATTAGACACTCTGGTCTGGGAAAACTAGACACAGAATGCCCAGCAGAAAGGAGCAGCTGTTTCTCTATAGCCCAGTATGCCAGACCATCCAACCCACACCCAGAGAATCCCAGAGCCAAGATTTTATGTACAAAAATAAAAAAAAACTTTTGATATTTAAATGCTAGCACTAATTTAAAAGAACAGCAGGAATAAAATAGCAAGCATTTTGCAGACTAGCACTAACTAGTCCAAACCAGTGAATGTTGCCTCTGTGCTCGGTGGAACCACCCAGTCTGTCAGCAATGGTCTCTTTGGACTTACACTCATTCCCTCCACCCTTTCAACATGTTCTTTTACGTAAGGCATTTGTCCACAGACAAAATGCTCACCACCCAGTTAGCCATCTCTGTCTGGATCTTGATTCCTTCTCACTAAGTTTTCTTCCATTTATTTCTCTGGATTCTATTCATTGCTGTTATCAATATTTACTGAGCAGATACTGCACCGTTTGATTAAAGTATAAACTTGAACGAGACAGTCCCTACCTTATTTAGTTTCTAGCCTAATCTAAGAGACGTGGCATCGTTATAACTGAGAATTGAAGGAATATGGTGGGCATAGGCAGCTGGTATCTGATTGAACCTCATCTCAATAAATGAGCTTCTTTAGGCTAATCACAATAGCTTCCCTCGCTTGGACTCACTTTTTTTTTTAACTTGAAAAGTTTTTCAACATGTTGAGCCCACTGTGTGGACTTGAACCTTTGGTTTTTCAATACTTAGGAGATAGGTATTTGATGCCAAGAGTCATGGGCTAGAGCTAAGTCATACAATGCCATATGATGTTGAGATCTAATATTGGCCATATTTCATTTGAGTTGCATAAGGTGTGATAACTGTGAACCGCCAGGTACAGCCCACGTGGTCTGTCTGGTATGTATCTGACCTTGGCTTTCACATTTGAAACCCTGGTCTCTGGCATGAATCTCCTTGTGGGCTTCTCTCTGGGAGAGTGTCTCCAAAGCCTGGGATGGTTATCTGTTAATAGAAGGAAAAACAAGCTGAGAAAGTAGGCCATGCGTATCACCGATAAACATGAAAATTTCACTGGCGAGGTCCCTCCTCTCCTTGCCAAAGTGACCTTGGTTGGCACAAAGATGACAGAGTGTTTCCCTGCCCGTGTCTGACAGCACTGCTATCCCAGCACGTTTGACAAATAGTTCACATTAAATCGGGGGGCACTTTCGGCAGCACCGACGTCCCCTCTCCATCACTCCTGATTACCACACAAACGTCAACCATGGCACCAAGCACATTTGTCAGAGGGAGTAAAAAGCAGTTGTTAGTAAGAGCGCTACCTGTCATACTAATGGACTTGAGCTCCCGGCTTTGTGTCTCACAGGAGCCGACCGATTTGCAAATAAATAAATAAAACGAAAACGAAACAATTTTTTGGATGGTGTCTGGTGTTTCCAGAAAATGCTTTTGTACTTGGGTCACATGAGATACATGAAGTGTATCAAATGAGATACCCAAATGTCTTCTGCTAGAAGGTGGAAATAAATCAGAATTGTTCGAGTGACTTTGTTGTGTACTAATGGCTCTCATTTCTTTGTGGTCAAACGGGCAACAATGGGTTTCAGATGAGGAAATCTATACCCTCTAAATTTTAATAGTGAACAGAAATGGATGAAGCATTGCCATGCTATGTGGCATTGAACATACTCCCTTCATCTACAAATTTTAGGAAATCATTGGAAGGAGGTTAAGGGTCAGTTTGTTTTCATCTATCATATTCTGTGCCATACATACAGTGTCAGGATTTATGATCTACCCCATGTATCCTCTGGCATGTTTATGTATGAGTGGTGTCCATGCATGTGTATAGGTGTGTGTGTGTGTATGTGTGAGTTTGTAAGGGTGTGTGTGCGTAGGTGTGTGTGTGTGTGAGTGTAGGTGTGTGTATGTGCCTGTGACTGTGTGTGTGAGTGTAGGTGTGTGTGTGAGTGTGAGTGTGTGTGTTTGTGTATGTGTGTGAGTGTGTGTATGTGTGTGAGTGTGACTGTGTGTGTTTGTGTGTGTGTGAATGTAGGTGTGCGTGTGTATGTGTGTGAGTGTGACTGTGTGTGAATGTATGTGTGTATGTGTGAGTGTGACTGTGTGTGTATGTGCATGTGCATTTGTGTATGTGAGTGTGGGGGGGAGACCAAAGGTCAACATCCAGTGTCTGCCTCAATTGTTCACCATCTTGTTTCCTGAGATGTCACCCATCCCTCACTGAACCCAGCACTCACTGACTCAGCTACACTAGTCAAGTCCTAGGGAATCCACTTCTGTCTGCCTCCTGAGCCCTGGGATTCTAGGCATGTACCACTACACCCAGCATTTATGTAGGTGCTGAGGACACAAAGTCAGACCTTCACACTCTCGCATAGCAAGGACGTAATCAGCTGAATCATCACCCCCACCCCTGTGTAATTTATTTATACACTTTGTTTCCTACTCCAGCCATAGAGCCCTTTGGGGTTCATTACTAACTTCATTCATTACTACAGAGATAGCAAAACTGAGAATCAGAGTGATGGACGAAGGCCCTGGATTACATATGTAAGTGAAGCCCCCTTTCTAGACCCTACCTCAACTCCACACTGTCAGTAAATGGACATCCAGAGAAGAATGCAACTTGTTTAAAGGATTCCCATGTTGACCACATATTTCAATTTCTTGACTATGATCTCAAAGAATCCAAATAAACAACCAAAAAAAAAAAAAAGATAAGAAGGGAGACTTTAGGATGGATGTTGGCGCTTTAGTGCACCCCTTTTATGTGTTCAGCAGTCCAAGAGTTAATTTCTTGAGTGCTTTGGAGAGTTTTAGGGAGGCTTCCTCCTGTAGACATGTTGGATTACATTACTGACCACTGACATTCAAGTCAACCTGCATCCCCTTTGCCTTCCCAAGAGGTTGAGAAGTCGGGCTCTGAACCTGCCCAGGTATTTATGACACCTGGGGCCCCAGCCTCCAGTCACCTCCTCAGCATATGAAAGACATACTAGATATCCCAAGGATTTGGGAGCTGTGAGCTAGGTACAGGGAGCAGAGGTGAAACATGTATTTCACATTATGTCACTGTCCCGGACTGCTTGGGTTTCTGCTCTTCTTGGTGATTTAAGAAACTGAGGCTTTGAGCTTGAGATGGACTGGGTTGAGTGAAGCTCTTGCTACATGTTTAATTTCTTTATTTTTCACAAATGAATTTGGATTAATGCTCAAAGTAGTTCACGTCATTGGATGTTTTAATGAATATCATTATCCTTTCATAAGATATGAATCTGTGATCCACTGTTCCTTACAACCTCCGCAGGTCCCTAAGCCAGGAAACCTTTATGTATGTATTAAACCCTCTTTGATTCAGAAGGAGAAGAAACTCATATTCACACCCATTCATCAAATTTTAGTCCATAATAAAATGCATAGGATTGAATTAAACACTGAAACAAAACAAAAAAGAAATATCTGGACCTCCTGATGATTCAATAAGAAAATTTTGGTGTATGTGTGTTTTGTATGTTCACATGTGTGCAAATGTGCTCTTCCCATGCACACACAAGTGCATAGGCCAGAGGAAGATGTTGGGTGTCCTCTAATTCTCTTCAATCTTCATTTCTCTGAGACAAAGTCTCTCATTGAACCTGAAGCTCTTGGGTTTTTGCTATTGTTATTAGACTAACTGAACAGGGAGCCCCGGCAACCTTCCTGTCTCTGCCTGGCTCTGTATGTGCCTTTTAGGGATTGAACTCAGCTTCTTATGCTTGTATAGAAAGCACTCTAATCCATTGAACCATCTCCCCACCACCTTGAATACGGATTACTTAATAAGCAGAAATGGTCCTCTGACAACCTAGCTCTGAACATCTCAAAATATCCACCTTCAAAGCAACCTTCCCACTCTTACTATTCTCCCCCAATTTCTCAGTTCATTTTTCTCCATCTTCTTCTCCCTGACCTTCTAGTACTCACTCCATACCATTTTTTTTTCCAATACAGAGCGACATTGATTCCAACCAGTGTATCTAACCTTCGTCTTCTTAGAAACAGGCATGCTCTCATGTCATGGTGTATAAACCAGATCCAAGAGACTGACATGGTGGGAATGAAGGTGAGGCACACAGGGTCCGCTGCCTGAGCACTTCCCTGGTGTACAGCTAGTGCTAGGTGTTGTGCTTCAGCTAGTGTAAGGTAAGACTATTCTATTCTCCAGTCATCTCCAGACAACACCCTGGAGGAAGGCTGAGATGGGGTCTTACACCCCACATTCCATGCCTGCCTGTCTGTTAAGCAGCAGGGCTCTTCAGCAGGTCCAGCTAGCAAGGTGTTATGAGGAATGGATGCAGGCCGCTCTTTAGCCAGGTATCATTCCCTGAGTGACTTGGAAACAGCTGGGATTTATTTCCACAGTTCTGGAGAGGAGCCTGGGAATATCAGATCAAGGTGTTTGCAGTTAGTGTCTGCGGTGGACCACTTCCTGGCACTTTCTAGATGTGTTCTCACAGGGTCAAGGGGACATGACAGTTCGTGGGTAAAGGCTCTAGTTTCATCCAGGAGGGTTCTTCCTTTTAACATGATTCCACTTCCTGATACCAGCCCTCTTTCTTTCTTTTGCTCTTTCTTTCTTTCTTTCTTTCTTTTTCTTTCTTTCTTTCTTTCTTTTTTTCTTTCTTTCTTTCTTTCTTTCTTTCTTTCTTTTTCAAATGTAGTTGCTTATTTGCCAGACAGAGTAAGAAAGAGTGAGAGAGAGAGAGAGTAAGTGAGAGAGACAGAGAGAGAGAGAGATTGAGTGAGTGAGTCATGGGCACTCCAAGGCCTCTTGCCAAGTCTGGCTTTCCTTGTGTACTGGAGAATGAATTCTGGACCAACAGGCTTTGCAGCTCCTTTAACCACTAAGGCATCTCCCCCAGCCCATCACTTTCACAAACTGGATTTTAATTTATGAATTTTGGGGATCACAAGTACCAAGTCAATAGCAAATGATAACAGCTTACATTTTTGTACTATTCCAAATACTGTGGTAATTTCATACATATTTGCTCCTATTGATCCACACATATGCCTCAAGAATTTTCCCGGTGTTTGTTTTACATGACAAGCACAAAATGAAGTCACAGTGTCCTGACCAAGGTAAGACTCTAGCAATTGATAACTGGAACCCAAGACTGGAGCATAAGTCCTTTTAATGTCGAGAGCTGTTAATTCCTCTTGCCTCCACCCCAACCACAGGGAGGAACAGCCACAAACACAGTCTCCCAGAGAGCTCAAAGAAGCATCAAGTACCCAGTGTCTCTCCTCCCTCCCTGGCTAAGCTTACACAAGCCCATTTTTACCTTTATCTCTGAATTTTTTTCAAGACAGTTATTTCCATGGAAATGAACCTTAACCCCCCTCCCTCCATAAACAATGAGCGGAAGATCATTCATTTCATTTTCTTAAGGCCCATTGCCTTATTCCCTTTACGTGGAGGCATTCCGCACGATTGTTTCAAAGCCCGGGAGTGTGGCCCTGTGTTAATTTCCATGGCTACAAACCTGATCATTGAACAGAAGCTTAGAGGCATATGATAGATTCAATACATCTTAAACACTGCTGCATTTAAAAATAACTTTAAGAGGTTGTAAATGTCAAGCTGAGATTTGAAATATGTCAGATAGCTGTCATTTTTACACCCTTCATTAATTTCAATAGGACTCAGTGAATTGTATTTGACAAACTGTTACCATACATTGACTGCAAGCATGCTACATTTAGGTAGCACATGCTTGACGAACAGGATGTTTTGAGGGGGAATTTAATATGTGACTTCTCTTTGACCTCCTGGATGACATGAGACCATCATATGACAAACTGGCAGCACTCATCTCTAAGGTTTACGCAATGGTGGCGTTGGGGAAATCTTGAAGAAGGATGTTAAAAAATGAAAGCTTCCGCTGGAGAGTTTCTGGTAACAAGTACATACATTGGCTCTGGGTGCACAATATAAAATTTGGACTACAGCACTGAATTTATGATCCCCATCGGCATATCTGAGCAGGTGGAGATGCGCATAGAAGAATCAGGTCAGGTTATAAAAATTAACCAACTTAAAATTAAAAGCAACTAAAACCTATGAGATATAAGAAGAGCATCAATCAAAAGACATAATGCTTTAAGCCCAGCCCTCAAAGGCAGAGGCAGGAGGGTCCTTGTGAATTTGAGGCCAGTTTGGGACTACAGAGTGAGTTCCAGATCAGCTTGGCTAAAGAGAGACAGTGCCTTAAAAAAAAAGCAAGAATAAATCAATGAATAAATACAAACCCAGGATCTGGTGTAAGCTTGCACATTGTTGACTGGCAGCTCCACAGGTTTATGGGTATCCTGCAACCCTAGCAAGTTACTTAACATGCAGGTGCCTTAACACTAATTTGTAAAATTGAGGTACTATTAATACCTCATCACAGGGTTACTATGCAGATTCTTCGGCAAGAGGTCTCTCTTCCTTCATAACCTAATTCTATTTCATAATGTCATCCCTGTTGAAGTGGGATTTCAACCTGGGCATTTTAAGCGCCATATGCACCCAGTCAATAGCACAGGATGACAGCTTACATTTTTGAATTGTACATCTGCATTTGGTGACTATTGGTTTTTATTTTTTAGCAGGGCTGTGCTGGGTATTCTCTGGTTTCATTTTCTAGTAGACCTGGACGGTGAATGGTGCGGGTGTCCTTGCTCAGGTGTAAGTCAAGGATCTTCAAAGGATGCTGGTTTTACTTGTCATTATCCATCTAGTGAAGGGTTAAGACAGGTAAGCAAGTAACTGAGGGCACCATTGTGTCAGTCTGTCCATCTGGGAAAGGTTGAGATTCAACTTGACATTCCCCAACATCAACCATTATTCAGTGCAGTGACATCAGAAGTCAACCTCTTGTCCCCCACTGAGAAAGATGAGCTGTGTGACCCTAAACCCAAGGTCATAGAAAGCCAAGCCTGTGTCTCCTCTAGACTGCTCAGTTGGCTTTTGAAAACATGCACATCCTCACACCACCTCCTTGTCCTCATTCAAGAGAAAACCAGGCTGTATTAGTGCTACATGTTAAGCACAACTTTAAGTTGAAGAAATTTTACCTAGAGATCACTAATTTTCAAATCCTGTGTGATTCTGAATAAAGATAATTCAGGGCTGGAGAGATTTCCCAGTGGTTAAAGGGACTTGCTTACAAAGCCTGATGCCCTGGGTCCGATTCCCCAGTACCCACATAAACCCCGGTGCACAAAGTGGTACATGCATCTGGACTTCATTGGCAATGGCAAGAGACCCTGGAGTGGCCATACTCTGACACTCTCTCTGTCTCTCTCTCTCTCCCTTCCTCCCTCCTTGAAAACAAATAACTCTTTTTCATATATATGTTGCTTTTTTCCCCTTTTATCATGAATTTAGCATAGAAGCATATTTGAAAATCAATGGATACGTCCGATTTTTTAAACGTTAGGAATCTTTAGGCTGTGTTGCATTCAGAATTCTCGGGTTCCTCTCATCCAAATGTAGTTGTTTCTTTGTGGGCATAAATGACATGATCAGAGAAGGCTGATGGGCACCTGCTGTCCCATGACTCCAGCAGCTGATGCCTGTGGGTATTCAGTCTTCTGCTTTAAAACACACACACACAGTGTCTGATTTGAGAAGTTTTACATTTTTAAAATGACATTAACTAATTCAAAGCATGTTTGAGCACTGTTGTAGGATAAACAGGATCTGTCTAGGGGCCATTTTTTCCCACAGTGGGCCATTTTATAACTTCAGATCTAATACTGTTTCTCACATTTTGTATTTGGGCAAACTATTCCCCAAAGAGAAGTTCAAGATCATCTTTTACTCTCAAGGTGACTCAAGGTGATGGTTTGAATATAAAATGTCCCCAAGAGGTCTGTGTGTTGAAAGTTTGGTCCTTGGTTGGCTGTGTCATATGGGGAAATCCTAGGGGCATTGGAAGGGAGAACTGTGAGGGAGAAACTAGATCACTTGGGGGTATCTTTTGGGGGGGCTAGCACTTGAACTGCCTCTTCCAATCTCCCTCTTCCTGGTCATCAGGAGGTAACTGACTTTGCCAGAATACTACCTTCCCACCTTGATGCTTGGCCAGGGCCAGCATGGAATGAACTCTAATACATTGACCAAAGTATTAGCAATATAAGAGGAAGATCCACGCCTCTAGTTTTCTGTGCCACTGTTAACTCAATATATTCTGTTCCTTTCACTTGGGAAAAAATGAGTGAAGTTGTGAGATCAGTTTAGCCCATACAAGTAAAGAAATATATCCCTTTTGTTGTAGGGAAATAGAAAGCATGTTAAAGTTGGATTCATAGACCATGAGAAATTAAAACAAGATTTTTCTGCCCTGTGAGGAAGAGACAAAGACATCTAAATCCTAAAGGAGATGTGACCATCATGGGGGGTCTGTGTGAATAAAACGTAGGGATTTCTGGGAAAGTTGAAGCAAGTTACTTCTAGATTCATGAATACCAGATCCCATAGCAATAGGTTTCTTAAAGGTGATCTTTCCCCATCCAGTTCTCTCCAGTCATTCCCATAGAAGAAGCTGAAACCCTCATAAAGTATGAATGAGGGGCATCGTGCTAATCTCAGTACTTGATTCCTGTTGATGGAGCAAAGGCTGGCTTTGTCTCACTGGGGGGAGATCAGCTTTCTTCATCTTGTTATTGCCAACAAGGAGTCTAAGGGTAGAATGACAATTTATGAGAACTGCATGGAGCTTCTGACAGTGCTTATAAATGAACAAAACATATATTTGGACAACTAAGAAAATTTTTATTATAACAATATTTCTATTTTCAAACTATCTTGTTACTGTGACTAGCATAGGGTGGAATCAACTCCCCACGCCAACCCCCCCTCCATGTCTTTCTCCATGATTAGTGATTAGTAAGTTTGATCCTGATGGAGAAATTGTAGCTTTTGGAACCTAGGTGTTGTTTTTGTTGTTGATTGGTATTTTTTGTTTGCTTTTGCTTCTGACAGTATAATTAGCAAGTTGTAGACCCTGGATGCTGATCTCCAGACTCCTTGACCCAAAGCTTCTGTATTGCTGCTTGTTCTTTGCTGTGTTTTTCTGCCTCTGCAAAGCTAAGCAGTGAGGGGCAGCTCCTCAATTTCATATTACAAATCAGGGCTCCAGTTGACCTTGGATAGAGTCACATGGGACACTGGGGAGAGGGAAGAGGTTGTATATTATATATTTGAACCTTTAGCACTATCATGGAAAACTAAAGTGTTTGCAGGGTGATTGAGACAATGGATTGCCTGTTTTATCCCAAAGAATGAAAATAAAGGCAAGAACAATTCCCCAGTCAATCCAAATGGACACTCCCTTAATATTTCTGATGTGTGTGGTGGAAATAAAAAAACAACAACAACAACAACTGCTTCCCCATGCTGCAGTTTTACTTTTGGTAAATATTTTTAGTTAGTACACAGAGGCTTGCGCCTCATTCATTCTGGCATTTTCAGAAACAATTTGTTTTAGTTGATTTATTCCCACCCCTCACTTCTTAATGTCTCCCTCTCCCCCTTTTCTGTTTACATGTCACACATATCCTTTCTTCCTTCCTTCAGTTCTACTTTTGATAGAAAAAAAAATCCTCCTATTTTCCCCCTAAGAAATATTTACGCAAAAGGCCATTAGTGAGAAACTTAGCTTCCAGATTTAAATGCTCAACCAAGGATAACCGGGCTAATCATCTGAGCTCGCAAAGAATACACAATCATAAAATCATTTAATTAAATTCCATCAATGCTCTTTGTTTTGGTGCCCATTTGGGTATTAATAACACCGTTGCTGTTTTTAATGCCAAAGGTTTACTACTTAATTACTGTCTTTGCTTATTGGAGATGTTAGCCTCAATTTGTAGGGTTCCGTAATTGCAAGCTAGGTGCTGTTTTGCCAGAACTAGAAGGTCCTCCAGCCCGTGCCTGGCCGGAAGATGAAGTGGTAGAAATCAAAGGAGAGCATTTGTTAAATTGTAAAATGCAACACAGGAAATCAGAACAGTTATTCAGGCTGTGAGTCAATTTGATGGGGTGTGAACTGATGGCTTTATTGTAAGGTTTTGAGCATCCTTACCATTTCATGAGATGGCAGCCCAATGCTTTTCGTTGTCTTAATTAGATTAAGAATGGATTAGAGGAGCCAAATCTATTATTAAAAAGGCAATTGTGTTGTGCTCCTGAAAACCCTCTTTTAAAAAAATTTCTTAAATTCCATTGATGCAAAATTGCAAATGCCTTACTTCTAATTAAGAGCATGTTTATTTAGAGGGCTGTAACTGTATTAAGAGAATCAGTTCTTCAATTTTTTTTCCAAAATTAATTCTAAAGAAAGAAGGGAAGGAAGGAGGAAGAAGGGAGAGGGAAGGCTATGTTTCTTTATGCTGTGAAGAGAAAACAAACATCAAACACTATAATTGTTCTTTTCTTTTGATTGAAACGAACATAAAAATGCATGCTTACAACTGAGCGTGGTGGTGCACGCCTTTAACTCCAGCACTGGTGAGGCAGAGGTCGGAGGATCACTGTGAGTTCAAGGCCACCCTGAAACTAGTGAACTCCAGGTTAGCCTGGGCTAGAGTGAGACCCTACAACAACAACAACAAAAATGCATACATAGATAAGCAAAGTCACTAAAACACCACATTTGGTTATATAAAAAGTAAGTCCCTTTGTTGTAAAAGGAACATGGAAACTTATGGGTGTTGATGGTGTAGTTTCTGGCTGTTACAAGACTGACAGGGGAGGGGAAACAAAGGGGCAGGGGTGGGCTGTCTTTATTTTTAACCTGCCTTCCCTACCAAATACTTATTTGTCAATAGAGAAAATGCACCTAGCTCAAGGGGCATGAAGAAGAGGCAAGTAAAGTGAGAAATGGCCCCTTTGATGATGCTTTATACCCACACCCTTCAGCCCCGCTTTTTCATACCAAGTCTAGGACCCCACCCCACCTGAAGAGTGCCTGGTCCCTAGGGAAGGAGATGGAGCCAGGAGAGGAACACAACTCCTCTCCCACAATGATCCCTGAACCTCCGAGGAAGTGATGAAGATGTCGAGCTTAGCTTTGAACGCTCAACAGTAACTTCTTCTCAGTACTTTGATAAAATTTGAGTCTCTATGGTCATCACTTCCAATGGCTAGAAGAAGCTTCTCTCACAAGAGCTGTGAGCAGCACTAATCTATGAGCAACATCATGAATATTTAGAGGGTAAATTGATGGGCACACTATAGCCATTGAGCCAAACAGTAATAATAGGTTTCTTCCTAGGACCTATGACTTCCTCAGTCACAGGCTTTGACTAGTTGTCTAGTACATGACACGAATTCTCTGTTGTGGAGCAGGCTCATATCCAATCAGAGAGCATGTGGTTACCCCCCCCCACACACACACACACACCAATAGTCTTGCCACTCTTATACCAGTGGGGATATCTTGACTGGCTCCTTGGTTGAGTAGCATGTAGAATCTATTGTTGAATCAGACTATTTATAAATTGCCTCCCCCAAATCCTCATTCCCCTGCATAGCACCACAGAAGCTAGCCAGCAGAAAGGAAGTGGGTCACTCAGAACCAGCTCTATGTCCTTGACCTGCAGCTGAAGCATATGGTGTCATGAGCAACAGGAGGCTCCCACCTAGCTCTGGTCATTCCCTCAAAGCAGTGGCAATACACTGTATTATTGTGGGGTCTCAGAGGACTCCCTGGCCAACAACGTACTAAAGGATATCACATCCCTGGCACTGGGGTTATTATTATTTTTATAATAACCTATGGCTTCTGAGAGTGGCAGCATCTATCCATGCAGAGTATTTCTGTTTAATTTATTAAAAATATTTATTCATTTTTCAAGTAGAGAAACACAGAGAGAGAGAGAAAGAGAGAGAGAGAACCAGGGTCATCACCTTGTGGGCTTGGCTTATGTGGGTACTGGGGAATTGAAGTGGGGGCCTTAGGCACCGGAGGCAAGTGCCTTAACTGCTGAGCCATCTCTCCAGTCCATTTTTTAAATATATTTTTCAATTTACTATGAAAGGAGGTTTCTATATGGCCTTTTCATATTTTTAGTTTTGGTTAGCCCTTGCCTACCCCTCTCCTCTGTCCCTACCTCTATTCCCACTCACCCCCCCCCCGTATTTTTCAGTGAATTTAGCTTTGATAAGTGGCACTCAGATATTGTCAGCCTTTTCAACATTCTTAAGTTTCTTCTTCTACTCTGGGTGTGTTGCATACATCTCATTTCCCCTCAAGTATGACGTACCTTAGTGTAAAGAGCAGATCTTCTCCCTGCTTGGTTCTAGTCCTTCCATCACTTTGGTGGGTGTGTGCATGGGTGCGTGTGTGATACCCACTGAGTTAAATTGAATTAGGGTTGCTTTCATGAGCTTGGATATAAAGTTATTTACCAAAGCAGGTGCAACTTACCAGTGGCTACCCCAAGCTATAATTAATTGTCCATGATCCCTCTGGAAACCATTGGTTTCTTTTTATCCACCCCCTCAAGCCTAATACTAGGTTCTGGCCATGGTCTTCCCCTTGCATTTGATTGTTGAATAATCAAATAGGAAGAATAGTCCATGGAGGGATGCTTGGTGCATAACCCCAAT
The DNA here is from genome assembly GCA_004024765.1 of Zapus hudsonius. Lineage (NCBI taxonomy): Eukaryota > Metazoa > Chordata > Mammalia > Rodentia > Dipodidae > Zapus > Zapus hudsonius. Next base: position 15,409 of record PVHP010001900.1, on the reverse strand, counting down.
TCTTTTATATATTTTGAAAGATGTAATAAGTAAATTAATTTGTTTTCACATGTGTGTTTTGCACATTTGCGAGATGGAATCTGGCGACGGCCTAGCCATCTGTGTGTTTGAGTGCTCGGTGATGGACTCACGGTGGAAGATTGCTCCTTAGCTGTCATTGCTTCAGCGTGATGCCTGGGTAAGATGTGAGATCTTGACGTGATACCTAACGGAAGAGGCCTGTGACAAAGTTTATCACTAATTACCTGTACCTCAAATGAGAATCAATGTCATTAGCAACAGGCAATGGAGATAATAATGCTTATCATTTGTTGAGTTATTAGCTTTCGAAGCACTTTAAATACATTCCCTCATTTTAATTTGATTCCATTACCAGCTTTGAGTTTAGTCAAATCGCTTGTCCGGGGTCACCCATGGTTGCTGGTGAGTGGAAGAACTTGCACTTGAACTTGGACAGCCTGATTTCAGAAGCAATGTCCAAACCATGCCCACAGTCTCCCTTATGTCCTTGTGCCCTCATCCTCTTAAATAGTGAGTGGTTATCAACCCAGCAAAGGTACTGGAATCGCTTGGGGACCTCTTCTTGGACTCATTCCCAGATACACTTAGTTATTTTGTCTAGGGTGGGCATTTTGTTAAACTTGCAAAATGATTCTCTTATGAGCAGCCAAGGTGAGCCCAGCACGCTTAGCTGCACGTCAGAATACTCCCAGTGTCTGACCACTGGGAGCTACTTATTCTCAGTTCATTTAGTCGGTGCATAAATATAGCCAGTCAGAGGAGTTGAGAGCTTGACACAACTGATCAGAGATGGGGAGGGGGGGAATTGGGGAATTCGGGATAACAACGCATGGTTTGCCCACTAAATAATGTAACTCATTATGGACAATAAATATATATTAAAAAAAAAAAGAAACGGGTGTTGTGAGTTCATCTTTCTTTTTGGCAATGAACTTACCCACTTTCACTTTGTGAAGTGACCTGCTTCTTGACACTCTCAGATAGATGTGTGCCAGCACCCCCCTCCCATCTATCATTGGTAGTCATTCTCTTAGCGTTTCACTTAGATGAAAATGTTGATTTACCCTTAGTCAAAAAGCAGGGGTTCTACATGAGGAGTCTAACACCTCATCTACCTGTGAGATTAGGCAGTTTAGCACATAAGTGAAACATACATTCCTGAGTAGAGTAAAGGAATATGGGTGGTTGTCACTGGGTCAAATGAGAGAGCACATGGTCTATGTCTAGAGGTGCCTGTTACTTCAGTCCCATGAGAGAGCCACACAGAAATGCCTTGGCGTATATGAGAATCTTGTAGGATTTCAGGAGACTTCACAAGTCTAGTCTTTACTTGTTTTGCTTGGTTTTATTGTGTTTTTCAATTGTTTAGCTGAGAGATTGTTCCATTTCTTTCCCAACACTGCATTTCCTGATCAATATTGTGTCACCAGTAACAATGTGAAGGGACATTTGTAGATCACACAATGGCAGTATCAGCTTTCCACTGCCAATAATCTGCTTTTTGGAATACAGTGTTGACCTTTCCTCACTGACTCCGAAACACAGTAAGTTTCAATCTTTGTCAGAAATTGACACTGTGACTTTTGACAAGGCACTGTTTCCTCATCTGTGAAACTTAACCTAGAGGAGGACTTTGCAGAATTCCAGGGAATGTTGAAGGTATGGTTTCTGGAAGAGAATTGGGCTGAGTGGACACTTTGCTACTCTTGCTACCTCTGTGACTAGACCGAGCTTACATTTCCTCATCTGTAAAATGAAGACCAACTAGAAGGATTCAAATGTTCCTATGAAGAGCTTACACTTAGTGGAGCCCTGGTCCTACTAACAATATAACACATATTTAATGAATGCAATGTTTTGATAGATCAGGAAAGCTGTACCCATAATTGTTCCATTGCTCTTGTTCACCTTGAGCTTGGATAAACATGTTCACAGTCTTTGCTATTTCCCCAGCTTTTTTGTGTTACCTGTACCTTTTAAAAACTTCAACTACAATGCCCATGGTGATAAACAAAAATCCAATTTCCCATTCCCCAAAATGTGGTCCACACTCATCCAGAGCTGTTGCTTATAGAAGCAGGGAAAAAAAAAACTCCATGGGAGCTTTAGAAGCAAAATGTGATTAATAATGAATATATGTATGTATTTTAAGAGTAGGGTTGTGCTAAATGTGAAGAGTCAATAAATGCCTGTTAACCTTCTCTGAGGTCAACAGTTGGCCGGGTGGCTGGTTATGCAGGCTAACGGGAGCGTCTGCAGCCTGATCCAGAGCTGCCCTCCAGTCTGACAGCAGCACATGCAATTAGGAAAATGTCTCTGTAATAATGGTAATCGGTGTCCACCGCGAGGACAGGGCACAGCTGTGGGTGCGTTTGGAGAGAGGGAGAGAGAGAGACTGAGAGAGTAATTTCTTTGCCAAGAAAACAAACCTCAAATGGATCCCCTTTCAGTCCATCTCTGCAGCACCCTTTGGTTCCAATTCCATCATTTTTGGCTGACATTTAAAATAAATGACGCATGACTCTTGGGCCATGAGTTGTCCATGGGATACTGTTTTTTTCCAACTTGTTGAGAAAAGAGTATGGTTGTATTCATCCTTTTTCACAATGCTGTTGTAGATATAAATACCTAACTCCACCTATGTGTGTGGCACAAACTGATTTTTGGTTTTATGTATTCATTCATTTATTCGTTTGTTCATTCCTCAAAACTAGATCAACATAGGGTTGAGAAAAACTGCTTTTTTTTTTTTGAAAATGCATTATCAGTATAGTTTTGCCTTGCACAAAATGTTGCTATTTGTGCAAGAGAGAGTTGTTAGTGTGGGTTTATAGCCCTTTCTCTCCTCTCCCGACTCTGAAGAAGCAATCATGAAGGAGAAATATCTTTGGTTTTGAGAGAAATTTAGAGTTCTAGTCGTAACTTTGCATCCCAAGTTATTCTTGGTCTCCTTCATTCCCCCAATTTTCCTAACTCCTAAATAACAGAACGGAATTCTCAAGATTTGCTTACCAGCTCTGAATAATATATGATGAGAAAAATGTGAAATTGTTTGATATTTGTTACAGCTTTAGACTTCCAAGTCTCTTGTTACTTACACATCCATGCTCTTGGTGATCCCAATACAACAGCAAGGTACGAAGAGAGCTAGGACACACATGACTGGATATTCATCATCCTTTCAACAAGTGTGTAAAAGTTATTATGTGGGTTAGGTATTTACTGCGAACAAAGTGTAAAATATGGAAAGGAAAGACGAGGTCTCGGTGTATTATGGGGAGAATTTGGCAATAATTAAAGGAATAAATGAATATTTCAGATAACGATACTTGCTGTGAAAACGAAGCAGGATGATGTCTTCGGAGATGGTCTAGGGATGTTGTGAGGTCAGAGAATGCAGTGCAGGAGTGTCTAAACTATGACTAACACAATCCATAGTGAGGTTTGGGGAAGCACACCAAATACAGAGAAGGGAAGACTTGTGGATTTGGGAAGAATGCCAATGGGTTGGGGGAGAGATAAGCAGGGGTCCAGACAATGGGGCCTTGGGTAGTAGCATAATAAAGTTATCAATTCAGAACCACTGTGGCCCAACCCCTGATATGTTCCCCACCCTTCCTCTGATTAGGTATAGACCTGGAGCACACCAGTGTGAGCTCCGTGTGCCTCTTTCATTTTGGGTGCCCCTGTTGGGCACAGGATCCCACATAGGGGTATAATGACTGACAAACTGAATGGATTTTAGCAGATAGCCCTGGTTCACCTGTGCAAAGGTATCTAGAGATGCATATTTAAAAAGGTGATGCCTAGGCCTCCCTCAGACTTGCAGAGCACACTTTTTGGCTGTGGCTAATAATCTACATTTTCAACAAAATTCCTGGACTACTTCTAATATGTAGGAAATTTGAGAACTGGCTTCAGTAATCCATAAGAGGCTCCTAGTACATTAAAAACTCTTAAAGGCAAAAATGTTTTAGCTAATGTATGTATATATGCATGGGAGACACCTGCTGAGACAGCACTGCTTTTATACTGCTTTTAATAGGATTATGTAAGTGTGTCATTTTTAACATACTTAAAAATTTATCTGTATTAATTCAAGCAAAGTGAGTGAAATTGGAAAATTAATTATATTCCGAGTTTTTCTCTGTTCCACTTATTTGAATTTTATTATAGAACAGTAAATAGGACCACCAGCAAACCTCTGAAATTCAAGTGCTAATAACTGAAAATTCTAGAAATTCTCTTCCCCTCTCCCCAAAGAAAAAGTAAACAGAAACCCAAACCTTAATGAGTCCGTCTGGATGCTTTAGAAACTTGTGTCACTTTACTGAGCTAATATTTTTTTAAAGAAAGAAGAATTTGATAAAACAATGAATCAAGATCCATTAAACTCAGACATCTGACTATATTCTAAGCCCTTTGCCTCTGAGGGATTCCCAAGAGATAGCACAGATAACACCCCCATCTTTTGTTTTATCAGTTTTGTGGGGGTGTATTCATGTGGCTATGTTCAGGTTGTCAGTGTGTGTTGCTTGGTTGCTGTTGTTAGTCTCTGTGTATGACTTGGGTGATGATGTTCTGTGGTAGCTGTGTGTGCTTTGGCTGTCTTAGTTATGGCTTTGTTACAGTCGGCATTCTAGTTGCTGTGCAGAAAGAACCCAAGCAAAAGCAGCCTGTGGAGGAATGGGTTTATTAGGCTTATGGACTCAAGGGGAGACTCCATTCTGGCAGGGAAAACGATGGCATGAGCAGAGGGGTGGACATCACCTCCACCACAGCACTGCAAACAGTGGCAGGAAGGTGGGCCAAACACTGGCAAGTGGAAGCTGGCTTATAACCCCATAAGCCCGCCCCCCACAACACAGCTCCAGCAAGGTTGTAAAACCCAAACTGCCATCAGCTGAGGATCGATCAATCAGAACACATTCATTTGTTTGTGGGGGATACCTGGATCAAACCATGACAGGCTACGTAGGTTAATTTGTGTGTGCTTCTGGGTAAATATGCTGGCAGAACATATCTTGCTTCATTTTGAGTTGGTTTCATTCTTTTCCATCTCCCACTACAATTTAGTAAGGTTCCCTTGGAGAGATTGCAAGAAGTACTGAAAAGCTAGGTGTTTTCCATGTGTTACTGAATAATACGTGCACTACTTCTTACCATCTCGAAGACAGATGCTTCGAACTCAGCACTCCACTCCTCATGTTGAAAAGAGCTTTCTCAGCCGCAAGTGTCTTGATTTCCTCTGCTAGGACTTCACATTGACAGCTAATAGTGTTCCTAACTTGGGAACTTACCACTGTCACCAGAAGACCTAGGAATGACAGTATCCTCTATGATCTACTTACCATACACTTCCCTGCGGCATTGATCAGCATACATATTATAAAGAGAGCCATGAACTGGGCATTTCTTTCTTGCATTACCACCCATCCTGACTCCTGAAGAAACCATTTCACCTTCTTTGCTAGGTCCACACATGCTCATTTTTCCGTCACCTACTTGCAGGTTTTTGGTGATATTCTGAGCTCCATTCCTTGAGGTATCGTTAAACCCATCACTTCCTTGTACTGACAGGCATTATCTTAGCACAGTGAGTTCAGGCTCAGACTGCTGGTACTCGTCTTCATCAGCTGAGTCCTGGTCCCCAGCACTGAAGTTCTCAATTCACTCCTTGGAAACATCAAAGCGAGGATTAGATGATTCTATTTTCCCAGGTTGCCTGTTGTTACCAGTATGCTTAATTCCACATACTCTGCCATGGCTTGTAAATTAAACACTTTCTGCTTGGGATCTCCTCCATGATTCAGATGGATGGGTTTTTTATCCATGCTAATCTTAATTACTATATTAATGTACCATCTTCCTGAACTATCCAAAATGTTATCTAAATGCTACTTAGCAAGACTTTCAGAGACTGTATTTACAACAATGCTTATAAGTTATGGAATATTTACTGATTTTGGTGATAATTCTATGTGTCTGTGTACTCAGATAGGAATATAGATAGAGGCCAAAACAACCGTAAGGTAGATAAGGAGAATCTTCTCAGGTGGATCAGTTATCCATGGTTCTGTAACAAATTACCCTAAACCTCATGGCTTAAAAATCATCTACGTTTCTTAAGTCACGTAGTTTCCAGGTCAGGAATTGGGGAGTGGATTAATTTAGCAGATCTGGCTTAAGATTCATTGTGAGGTTACACTGGAGATGTCTGCCTCAGCAGTAACCATCTGAAGGTTTTATTGGGTGCTGTGGTTTGAATGTGCCCCCTAAGGTTTATGTGTTGGAAACTTAATCCCCAAAGGAGCAGTCTGGAGGAGAGAGGCTTCCTAAAATGCCATTAGGTCATGAGGGAGGGTGCTACTGTCATGAATGGATTGATGCAGTTATCAAGGGAGAGGTTTTCTTAGCATCACAGCTGATGGTTACAAAAGGAAGTTTGTCCCCTCTTGCTTCCTCTGTCCCTGGTTTTCGTAGCCTTTCTCCTTTCACCAGCATCACCACTAGATGACGGTCCCTGGATCTTGAAATGCTCCATCTTGACAATTGTCACAAATAAAATAATTTTCTTTATAAATTTTCCAGTCTATAATATGGTGTTACAGCAAGGTAAAGTGAGTGAACCGAGACAGAGACTGGTGTAGCTCCTCCTGGGGTGGCCAATTAAAATTGTACAAAAGTCCATGTGCTCTACCACCCCCGGAGGAGACAGAATGTCTTATGATCCAGCCTTTGGATACTCCTGTCATTTCTACCACAGTTTGCTTCTCACAAGTGAGTTACTGACTTCAGCCCACATTCAAGGAATAGAGATGATTTGGGGCTGTCGAATGAAGTTTTAACACAACTACCTCACACTTCTTAGATTTTAACTTTGTAACATCTATACATCTCATGGATTGAGGTCCTTGTCAATCTTTAAAGCCATGTTTAAAATGAGATCAGAAGGGCACTGTGGGAAACAAGTACTTCAGGTCAGGCTCTAAGTACCATGTGGATTGCCATGTTGGGTCTTCATCAAGGCTTCCCAGGTTGGTTGTGATACCTAACATACCTTAGCACATTGATTGCAGTTGTATGTGAAACAATATCAAGACTACTTGTTCATTTGCTTAAGTGACTGCTTTTAGACAGGAAGTAGAAACATGACTCAGTTTGTAGCTGTTTTATAAACTTGTGTTTTGCATATTACCCACCTAAAGCTTTATTTTTTTCCTCTAAATAATGGTTTCCGAGTATGAGCCCAAATCCACCAAATCATAAATTCTGAGGAATGAGTCACCGGGATTTGTTACATTTTCAGTAATTATGTGATTCTGATAGAGCCAGTTAGAACAGTGTTTAATAACCACTATTGAACATCACCAAATCTGTCCGCCATCAAAAATCAGTTGAAGAGGACACCAATCAATCAAAAGGGAATGATTTCCATTCTCATGGTATCCAGTCTTATTTTGCTCTCAGAAGGCTCAGTTTGGATATCAAGACACTTGTCTGCCACGAACCCCTTGACTGACAAGGACGGTCTGTTTGTGCACAGCAGAACCACCCCCAAGGGCAGGTGCACCATGAGCTGCACAGCAGTGAGGGCACTGGCCCAGAAATGCATTCTTCATTCTTTCCAAAGACCATGTCTCTCTTCCTGATTAGAATTTCCTTCTTTTACCCAAAGGCTTCCCTTTCAGCCACAGAGCATAACAATGACAAGAAGCTTGGAAAGGAAATGTCTTCATTGATTTTTATTTCATGAATTGGAGCCTCCATAAACACGGCACAGACTTGTTTTACAGTGTCAATTTGTGGAATCGAGGGGAAGACTCTTAAAACCCATCCATTTCCCCCAAAGTTTGAACCACCCTAATGAATTAATCCATAGATAATAGATTGAATTCACTGCAATTACCCTAGTAAGTATGGCTTGTTAAAAAGAGATAAGGCAACAGACTAAAGAAAACAGCAATTTCAGCTATTAACTGGATTTCTTCTGGGCTCTGATAATTTGCTCTATAAGTTTCCTTTGAAAATAGAGAGTGTGAGAACCCTTTATCAATGTAGCCACCTATTGCTGAAGTTCACCTGTTGATAGAGATAAAATAAGAGAAAAGGTGGTAATTCTGACAGTCGTTTCCCAGGACATCAAGGCACCTAGGATGCACCCAGAAAAATTTGTACAAAGAGAAGGTTTGGATTCCTCAAGGTGGAAGCTCATCACCCTTCCAACTCTAGTCCTGTAACTTCACCTGTTCTATCATCACATCTATTAAGAGCCACATTAATTTGAATAATCCTAGGAAAAGAATATTTCTATAGATCTTATACAAATAGGGATGATTACATACTACGCTTTTCTTCTCAGGCTTTGCAAGGAGTGATATAACAGACCTGGGCTGTCCTAGACAACTTGGGACCTGATTTTATAGTGTAATCATCTGCATTTCTTTTGAAGTTGCCATTCCTACTGCCATATTCAAACTCTGTTTTATCATATTTTTTTGTTTTCTTAAGAAAGGTACTGAGTGACTTCTCCCTCCTCCATGTCTCTGCTATATGGATTATTTCCAAAGACACTCTAGTCTTATTCTTTCTGCCCTAGTTTTTTTTTTTAGTAGTTGTTTCAATTACTTATAGGTGTGACCCAAAAAAACACAGTTTACTATTTGTGGCCCTTCTTAGTTATTCTGACATTCCCGATATTGGATTTCATTATCTTCCTCAAGGTATTATCCCTTGGATGCTCATTCTGCTTTGATCAAGGTCTGAGATTACTAGAGTTTCTAGTCCATCCCTTTTTCCTTCCTAAAATATTTTCTCTTCCTCTCACACTCCTAGGTGTCCCTTCCACCTCTGAGTTCCCATGGCATCAAGGTGTATGATGTAGTATAAGATGGTGTGGAGAAGGTCGGCTTCAGATCCTGCCTGAGTGCTTGCTAATCACATGGCCATGAACAAGAGCCTCTTTGTTCTCAGATTCTTCTGTAAACAGGAAGTCACGGTGTCTAGCTTTTAAGAACATGATGGATGGGTTGAAAAGATGGTTTAGCAGCCGAGACTGCTTGCCCAGTAACCAATAATAGTATTCACCTCTTAATATTCTTCTGGAGATTAAATGAGTTAACTCAGGTTAAAGGCCCTGGCATATTCTAACAGCCCTATAAATATTAAGTATTAATAACTAGTTTTTATGCCTATAAACTTAGGCACTTAAATCTTGTGCACAATTCTTTGTTGGTATATATTTTTCATTTGATTATTTTCACTTCAGTCTCTGTGGACCAAGATAGTTTAAATAAGTCATTGGAAATCTAGGACTGAGCAAGTCCACGAATTGACTTCACACTAAAACATACACTAGGATAGTGTTTTTCAAACTCTGAACACTTTCCAGGCTTACTGATGGAGTGATAATAACATTCCGCATTCACCTTTGCAGTGTCCAGTAAACAAGCGCAGCTGGCTTTCTTGTTATGTAGACAGTGGACCGCATTAAGTACACACAACTCTCTGGGATTTGGGGGAATTATCACACTTCTTATGCTCATGACACCACCCGGGGTGTGTTATAATCACCCAGAAAGGCATTGCTTGTTGTATCTTGTTGTTATTTGGTCCCTATTGAGACAAAAGAAGAGCACCGAAGAGAAGAAATGGGTAAACACCATCAGAAATCTAAGTACTGTGCATCACGTGGTGTCAAAACTCCAGGAAAATGTGATCATTTCAGCAAACACCAGGCTCCAGAGAATCTTAGTTGAAGCCTCACACTGTCCATCATATTTATTTTTTAACTATAATCACTGCTTATAATAATATATTTGTAACCATACATGATGGTATTCTAGGAATTTAACATCCAAGAATGTTGCTACTCAGAAGGGAAATTACCCAGGCAGAGATACATGAAGCTATAACTGTGAGCAGCTTTGTTCTGTTGGGAAAGTCTCTCAGAGTGGGAAATTGTCACCTGAGGCAAAATTACGAAGAGGATTGATTTATTTTCAGTTTACCTAGGAAAGTGCTCCCCAGTGTCCTCACATAGCCAACAGGGTTGTGAATCACTGGCAGAGTTTGTTTCTGGATTATGGCTCTTGTGGATGTTACCTACTCATTTATTCATTCACCGGTTACTTGTTTGTCAAGGGTCCTCTGCGTGCTACATGGCGCTGTGGCTATTTGAGAGTTTAGGTGTCATCCATGACCCCTCCCCATTACCCACTTCATAGTTGACAAAGATAAACATCAATCTGGAAGGTAACATGATAAGTTACTCCAGCAATTCGAGCTATAAAGAAAAGACAATCATGGATTTCAGAAGGCAGCAAGAACTGTGGACACCCCAATTCCACCAATAAGACCTGAAATGATAGCTGACAGCCAGGCAGGAGATGAAACCCCCCTAACTCATCATCTAGGAACCAGGTGAAACCACAGAGGAAGTGGTGAGATGAGCAAGAGTGCTGCTTCCACAGTGAGCCCCACAACCTACCCAAGGGTAATGGTGACAGACTCCAAGGTAGACACCCCAACCGCCATGGTTCAGGGAATTTTGAGAAAGAGGGGGAAAGATTGTAATAGCCATTGTCGGGGAATATCCAGAGGCATTACTCCTTCTCTTCCCCCCCCCAAAAAAAATGCTGCTTGCACACTCATAGTCCTCCATCCCATGGAACATTCCAGAAATCCTGTGGAGGAGGGTCCTCAGTGGGATAAGGGCAAGGAGGAGGGAAATGGGGGTAAGACTTGTAATACAGAGTTTCTACTTATTAATAATGAAAATAAGCAAAGAAACAACAGAAAAAGAAAAAACAGACATCAAATGAGATAAGAAGGAATGGGTCTGTCTTGTAGCAGGCAGTTAAATAAAGGATTCCCTAGAGTTTAGCATGTGAGATAAGGCTTGAACATTGAGAAGCTGCCAGTTATGGAAAGATCTGACTTGTTCCAGGAAGAAGAAACAGCGACAGCCCAGGTTCAAAGACAGAACCTGCCAGATGTGGATACAGGTAGAAAGCACAATTAGACATGGCTCAATAGCATATAATAAGTAGGGAAGGGTGGAGGGTGAGGGAGGCAGCGGCCTACATCTGGATATGGGTTGATGGACTCCGTCATGGATTTGAGGGGTGTCAGCCTGCTTCTCCAGTGGCCATTTCTAGAAATAAATTTTCAGTGAACATTTGTCCTATCTTTACTGCTAACCCCTGTGCACCATTGATTTAGCGCTACAACACACGTGTAGACAAGTGTCAAGCCCGTGTACTCTGATCCTGCTTCTCTGCCATAGTTAATTGATGGATGAGTTATTAAAAAAAAAACCAGGACTCATCAAAGCAGACTATTAGAAACTATAGAGACCTCAACTTTAAAGGAGACTTAAAACAAGCTCTCCAAGGCTCAGGGAACGTTGTGGAAAAGGAGGCAGAAAGAATACAAGAACTACAGGGCAGGAAAGTATACTCTGAGGCACTGCCCCACACCCCCACCGAGATGGACTGGTACATTCAAGACCCCACAGTGGTAACCTATAACCCCACTGACAACTGCCCTCAGGGAAATAGAGGCAGTTGGGGGAGAGGCAATGTGAGTACAGCCTGATGGGAATATGATCAGTTGTCTTTAAAAAAATGCAAAGGTTACCAACTGGATTCCAATAAGCAAGAGTATCTCCATTTTTCAAAAGAGGAGTAACCTTGCAAACAAACAAAAAAGATGGAGACATGTTATTGTGGCTGTTTTTGTTCTCCAGGGAACGATTTGGTTTCCATGCATGTCTCTTGTTTTTTTTTTTTTAATCATGCTTTTATTCTACCCATCTTCAAGTTCTAACTGCTTTACCTCCTAAATCTCTCTATCCCTCTTTCCAAATCTGTAGTGACAAGTGCTACCCCATTCAGGTCACCATTCATTAGCTTTCAGCTGGGAGCTGATGGGATTACCAGCTGTTCAGTGGCGTTTTCTTAGTTTGGCCTCGCCTCCATCTTACACCTCATCTCATCCCTTGGGAAGTAGCAGTTGGACCCTTGTGCCTCTGTCCTATGACAAATCACTCACAAGGACCTAACTGCTCTATCTGCAGGGTCTAGAGGATACACTCCCTCACTCTTCACCAAACTGACCTTATTCTCGGTGCTTCTGCTCAGGACCCTCTTCTCTTTCTTAGGATCAGTTTAGCTTCCTTTTAGATCCATGTCTCTTTGCAAAGGGTGGTGTTCTGATCCTCAGCCCCTTGGCCTTAGCCTATTAGCTTCTGTTTCTTCTGATTATTTGCTTTTGACTTCAATTCTCCAAGTGTGTTCCCTGGCCTCAAGTCTACCTTCTGACCTCAAGGCTAGGTCAAGGGACCTTCCACATATGTTTATAAATATTCCAGCCTTTTCTATCATAACCCAGATTGTGATGAATCATTATGAATTTGGCAGATGACATGTCTGACAAAGTCTCTTGGATTGTGAGTACTGTAAAATGGAGATCGGTCATCATAACTCACCATTGTCTCCTCAGCACAACCATGATGCCAAGAAGAAAACATACTCACTACATGTTACTCCTGCCAGTAAGTTCACGGCCCAGAGGAAGTGGACTCTAAATGGACCTCATTTTGCTAACTCAAAGTGGCCGAGATCAAGTAAGGTTTGAATAGTTTCTAAAGACTAAGTTTGCTCTGCCAGTCTCTCCATCCCCAAGTAGCACACACTTGAGAAATCTCTAGTACCTTCCTGTTCTAGAACCTCTAGGAGGGCCTGTATTAGGAGCTTTTGCCCAAGAAGCAATACTCATTCCACTGATCTGTCTGGTGCCTATGGGAAAAAAAAAAACATTTTGGATCCAACAGGTCAGGTAACTCTACACAAAAGAGAAAGTTCTTGGAGAACATTGGCCTATTGTGGAACACATGAATACATATACATGTAATAAAATGCCAAAGTGACATTGGAGTAGAGAATCAATAAATCTACTCAGCACTCCATCTCGAATCTGCTTTTTAATGAATATTTGTAGGACAACCACTGGAGTCATACTTAAATCTGCCCAGTTGAAAGAAATAAATCAATGATGAGTTCTGAGGTGATTAAGCTTTTACCATTCAAGTTTAAAATAGCTCCTGTATTTTATTTATTTTGTTTGCAATGTTGACCATACCTAGTATAGCTGATGGATACATAAATGAGGGTATTTAGTAAAATATCCAACATGAAACAGACACCATCTGGCTAATTTTATTCAACGAGGTGTTTTTTTTTAAATACTCCATAAAAGAAAAGGCCTTACATTCATTGACAAAAAATTGAATAAAACCAAAGTACATGTAACTTGACAAATATCTGATTGCCCTGAAATGGGATCTTCTTTTATTACCCTGCATATCATTTTTTGTAATAAAGTTGACATCAATAAAAAACAAATCTAAGCAGAAAAACGTTTACATTTTGATTTTTAATGTAATATCTTTATTATGAATAAGTATATATGTTGTATGATCAAATCTTGAGAAGATGTCCCCATTTCCCTCCTCTCTGTCCCCTACCCACTGGGGTCCCTCCTTGGTGCGCATACTGGATCTTTCCATAGGTTTGGTGGTTATGAACTGCACCAGAGGAGCCAGGTTTTCTTTTCTTTTTTTCCCTCCCCCTTTGTGCATTATTACTGAGGGGGCCATGTCTCTGGATATTCTCCCCCACCATGGCTCTTACATTCTTTCCACCCCCTCTTCCGCTCAGTTCCCTGAGTCATAGTGGGTGAGTTTTTAGTCTGCTTTGTTGTTGAGATCTTAAGTATCTCTGGATCTTTTCCCTGAGTTGTGTTAGGTATCACTGGTGTCTGTCTCCATTGGCCTTTCGTGGGTTATCAGACTTGTTGTGGTTATTGGTCTCCTGTTTGTCTCATCTCTTTCTCATAGGTTTCATTTGGGCCCTGTGTGAAGGCCAGGGGTGGTTCATCCCTTGCCAGGATGTCAGCCATTAACCCATTTCTTCTTGGTGGAATTGGGTTGTCCCCAGCTCTCTCTGAGTGTGAAATGTTGGTGATATGTCTACTGGAAATATCTGAAAATGATAACTCTAGTCGGAGCACAGGGCCCTTTTTAAATCCAGCCATAGGACTGACAGCCATGCAGAAATCAAGAACCATGTTGAGTCACTTGAAGGTGTGTTGAGTTATAGAGGCATGATGGCCTCCGTCCTCACTGTTGACATTCCTTTCAGGTTAAGAGATGCATGCACTTGGCAACATTTATGAGTTCTAAAATTTTTGAGAAGGAGAAATAATTAGGGCTAGGATAGTTACTATCAGCTTCCAGGAAAAATAAAAATAAAAAGACTCAGTCCTTAAAATTCGAGTGGAATTTTGAAGAGCAAAGTTCTCAGAGATAGTCGTGAATAATAGGAGCTAATCAGTTAAAATATTCTTACAAACACATGGCGAACTCTGAGTTAAATCCAAGAAATTGACTTTAGAACATCGGGCTGTGCTTCACTTGAAGTGTCTCCCAGCATTCCCTTGGAGATCTATTTCATGTAGAATTAAATTGGGGTGAATAAACCTATCCACAGTCTACTTTAACTGGACTTCTAGCCCAGTAGACCAACAGATTACCTACCTTTGTTCCTCTTTTTCTTTATTTCCTCTTTCTCTTTTTTTTTTTTTTCATGTTTTTCCTAGTCCGGGTTCCATATCCTCTGATAGATACAACACTACTACAGAGAGGTTTAATTAATGGGAAATTGGCTAGAAATGTATCTTAGGAGAGCTTTGGGCAGTTCCTGTGTGAAGGGCAGTATTTTATATTACCACAAGTAATTTTGCTTTGGTCTATTGCTTCTGTCCCAAGGGAGACATGGCCTTATGTTATCAGGAATGGTTGGGCTTCTTGCTATCTAATGAATACCACGGGTGTCTTTACTGCTGTTAGTGGCTGGGAAATTTGGCCTGGAGAACAAATTTGTGTTTCAGATGTACTGAAACTGTACTGGGTGTGGGTTACCAAGCCCGTGACAAGGGAATGTGATGGAGCAACAAGCTTGGAAACAGTCAAGTTCTTTAAATCGCGCCTGAAAGTCATGAACAGTTTGTAATGAATATTTGGCCAGTGAGTGCACTCCAGCATTGCTCCAGGAAGCATGGATTACAAGCATGGAATTCTGTGATATTTCACAGAGTCTTTGCAAATTAATTAGATGCCAAAGTTCTTTAAATCTAGAGAAAATATCTAGGAAGTTATAAATTCCTTTTTGGGAGACTTGGTTTAGACTCAAAAGAATTGGGGTTAGTTCTTGATATGAATAGTTCTTATTATACCAACCACATAGGAGAGACTTGAAAAATGTCTGAGATATTTAACTGGTTTTATGTGAGAGTCAGTCAGGAAAGTTGCATGACTTGATCAAGG
>PVHP010001899.1:0-98470 GCA_004024765.1 Zapus hudsonius | reverse complement strand
TCCCTCCCTCCCTCCCTCCCTCCCTCCCTTTCTCCCTTTGTTGGAAATAAGTAAATAAAAGATGAAAAAATATGTTCAGAAAAGAGAACCTTTGCAATACTCTTGATGGGAATGTAAGTGTAGCCATTATGTAAAAATAGTATGGGGTGTCTTCAAAATTAAAAGTAGGGCTAGGAAGCCGGGCGTGGTAGCGCACACCTTTAATCCCAGCACTCGGGAGGCAGAGGTAGGAGGATTGCCATGAGTTCAAGGCCACCCTGAGACTAAATAATGAATTCCAGGTCAGTCTGCACAAGAGCGAGACCCTACCTGGAAAAACCAAAAACAAAAAAAAGTAGGGCTAGGAGATAGCTCATTTGGTAACATACTTGCCTCAAAAGCATGAGGACCTGAGTTCAATCCCAGTGCCCATGTGAAATGGGCGTGGTGGTGCCTGTTTGTAATCCCAGCACTGGGGAGGTGGAGATAGGCAGATCTTTGCAGCTCACTAGCCAGCTAGTCTGCCTAGTTGGTGAGCTCTGGGCCAGTGCAAGACCTTGTATCAAAGGAGGTGAATGGCGTTTCCTCTGGCCTAAATAAGCACACACACGTGTACCTGCACACATGTGCTCCTATGTACATACACATACCCCCCAAACAAACAGTAAATATACCTAGAACTGCCATATCATCCAGTAGCCTTCCTACTGGGTATGTTGAAGAGATGCCTACACTCCGTATTCACTGTAACCACAGTGTAGCTTGAGTCTTTTCCCCTTCAAGATTCATGTTGACACTTAATCCCTTCACGCACAGTATTAAGAGGCGGGGTCCTTAGGAGATCACTAGACCTTGAGGACTCGGCCTTCAAGAATGGGACAGAGCCCTCCTCCCTCTTGCCCTCCCACCATGTCCATGTGAGAATTTTTCCTTAGGTTGTTTCTGGTCTTTACATTGCCTTATTAGTTTCAGGTATTATACTGTATAGCACAAGTGGACTAAAACAGGAGCCAACCTAGTCAGCCTTTAAAAGGAAGGCTCTTATTTGACAGCATGGAGGACATTATGTTAAATGAAATAAGCCAGTCACAGAAGCACAAAATCACTTCATCTCTTGTAGGTGGGCTACAAAAAGTTGACCTCACAAGAAGAATAAAATAATGGTTACCAAAGGCTATTGAGGGTTTGAGGGAGAGGGGAGATGCTGGTCAAAGGACATGCAATTTCAGCTAAGCAGGAGAAATAAGTTAACGAGATGTATTATATATCATGGTAACCATAGTTGTTAACTATGTTTGTGGTGGTTTGGGATGGACCTTGAGGTTGGTTAGTCCAGCCCTGCTGGATGTTGGCTGTTACCTTGTTCTTGCTGTTTTGCTCTCTGCTGCTGCTGCTGCTGTGAGTTGGTTGCCTTGCTTTCTCCAGTGTGAAGCTTCCCCTCAAAACTGTAAGCCAGAAACAAACTCTTTTTTTCATATTTTAAGCCAGAGAGAGAGAGAGAGAGAGAGAGAGAGAGAGAGAGAGAGAGAGAGAGAATGTACCAGGGCCACCTCCTTGTGGGTCTGGCTTATGTGGGTCCTGGGGAATTGAACCCGGGGCCTTAGGCACTGGAGGCAAGTGCCTTAACCGCTGAGCCATCTCTCCAGCCCCAGAAACAAACTCTTTAGCTTCTGGTGGGATATTTTGTTCTACCAGTGAGGAGGTAACAGCTATAATATTTTATACTTGAAAACTGCTAAGAGTAGTTTTAAGTTTTCTTGAAAAAAAATGATGTATGAGGTAATGCTTATGCTAAATAGTAGCTTGATTTAGCTATTTCACTATGTGTATCAAAAATATGTACACCATAAAAATACACTTTTACTTGTCAACTAAGAAAAAAGGAAAGATAGGTCTTTATTTGGTAGTTTTGTACCTTACACAATATCCATAATCTCCAAGTTGGTAGAAACTTTCCTTAAATACATATCTTGTTACTGCACGTTCCTGAAAGAAATAATCTAATGAGCTCTAATGTGCCCTACTAGGTACCTGTTCTGTGCTTTTACTTGATATGTTATTGCTAGTGTTTCTCTCTCTCTCTCTCTCTCTCTCTCTCTCTCTCGCTCTCTCTCTGGGTTTCTATAGTTCAGGCTGGCTTGGAACTCACTATGGAGCCTGGGCTGGCTTCACACTGGAGGCCAGCAATCCACCTGCCTCAGGCTCCCAAGAGCTGGATTCCAGGTATGCACTACTATGCCTAGCCCAGGCTACTTCTTTTCCAGTCCTGTTGTGAAAGCTGTGGAGGCTTGCATAGTCTTCATGAGGTAAAAGCGCATTCATTGTTGAGATCAAGTATACCATTGCTGCTCATGGTGTTGGGAGGCAAAACTGCCTCTTCTTCCTCATGGCTAACAGGTTTAGAGGTCGGCTATGGCTGGCATGCGTTCATGACTCAACACTGCCAGGGTCAGCATCTGCACAGTTATTTCTGATTTTCCCAAGGACTGTAAGGTGGTAATTGTAGCTCTAACCGTGTCTGTATTTAAGATCATTAACTGTGGCTGCCTTGTTATCAAGAATGCAAAAGCTCTTTTCCAGAAATCCTACAACAAACTTTGCCTTAGGTCTTACTATGCCGAGCCTGGCACAGTGCTGCTTGGCAAAATTAGATTTCTGTTAGAAAGGAAGAAGAGGAATAGGTATGAAGGTAGTACAAGGCATTGAATTTATGGTGTCTGCTCTCAAGGAGTTAATGACGGCTTTATAGAGACAAAATATGTGTGTATTTGAATAATAACATGGGAGTTAAGACAATAAGTGTAACTGACAAGCATGGACATTTCAGAGGAGATTGTTATCTTTAGGGATTTTACAGAGCCCACCCATCATTGTTTTAAGAGGCCTGTTGGTGAAGGGTACATCTTTTCTGCAAGTTAAGGGTTCCAGCTGCTTATTTACCACACCATGCCTTGCTGACATCGCCTGCTAGAATGAATAGGTATTTTGAGTTAGTATCCAGAATAAGGAAGGTGACCCCAGAAATGTGGGAAGGCCCTTCAGCGACTGAGGAAAGAGTTTACCTTATAAATCCTCCGTGGCTTCCTTCATACCCTTTAGAACAGCTACAATGAAAGCAAGTGTTGACAAGGATTTAGGAAAGATAGAACTCTTGTGCACTGTTGGTGGGAATGTAAACGTATAATGCCAAGGAAAACAGTATCCTGGTTCATCAAAAACAAACAAACAACAAAACCCCATCAAGCAATCCAGAAGTATATATACCCAGAAGAATGGAAGCAGGGTTTCAAAGAGATGCTCATACCTCTGTTCATGGCAGTGTTATTCACAATAGCCAGGAGGTGGTGGCAACCTGAATGTCCTCCCATACAATGGATATAATTCAGCCTTAAAAGGGAAGACATTGTGACATCTGCTGCAAAGCATGGGTGAACCTTGAGGGCATTTTGCTGAGTGAAATAAGCCATCCACAGAAAGATAAAACTAAGCAGGCTGTGGTGGCTCATGTCTTTCATCTCAGCACTGGGAAGAGGGACAGAGGCTAAGGAAGGAGGACTGCAGTGAGTTCAAGGCCAGCCTAGGATACAGAGTGAGTTCCTTGTTAGCCCAGGCTAGATTGAAAGAGACACTGCCTGAAAAAGAAAAAGAAAAAAAAAAAAGGAATACTAGTATTCAATTTACACATAATCCCTAGAGTAGTTAACACCATGGAGAAGGAAATAGAGTGATGGTTACCAGGGACAAGGAGGGAGGAATAGGGACTCATTGGTTAACGGATGTAGAGTTTCACTTTTGTAAGAAGAGTTCTGGAGATGGGACGTGACAGTGTGAATGCACTGATACAGCTGAACTGCATATGTACTGAAAAGCCATTCAAGTGTGCTGGGCAGGGTGGTGCACACTGTAATAGCAGCACTTGAAAGGCAGAAGTAGAATTATAAGCTTGAGGCTAGCCTGGGTGACATAGTGAGACCTTATTGCTGAAAAAAAAAAATCAAGGTGGTAAACTATGCAACTTGTGTTTTACCACAATAAATAAAACCCCCACTTTCCTCCCTTCCTTCCCCTCCCCAGATTCCCTTTGCTTCATCTCTTGATGCTTTTCTCTATCACAGGTCTTCTGTGCTTCTGTCTTTACATGGATACTAGGCTATCAAACCCAGGCTGTCAGGCTTTGCAAGCAAGCAGCTTTAACTGCTGAGCCATCTCTCCAGCTCCCAACAGGCTTTTTAAATATGCATTTTCATCATCTCTGAAGAGAAGAGAATACGGTATTTATTAGGAGCCAGTTCTATATTTCCCTTCCTGCTGCAGCCCCAGCCATAGGAAAGTTTTATGTTTTTATAGATTTACCTGTTTTGGACATTTCATTTAAATGAAATCATAGGAGGTGTGGTCATTGGTGATTTGCATGTTTCAGTTAGTGTAATGGTTCCAAAGGTCATCCATGTTGCAGCATTTATTAAGTACTTCATTCTTTTTTATCAAATAATATTCCATTATGTGCATGTGCATATTTTAGTAATCCATTCAGTTGATGGACATCTGGGTGGTTTCCATGTTTGTCTATTAACGAACAATGCTGCTGTGAACAAGTTTGTGTGTGGATATGCTTCTATCTCCCTCGGGTATAACTAGAAGTGGAGTTGCTGAGACATTCAGTCTCTTAGAAACTCTCTGACTTTTGCATTTTATAATCCCACAAGCATTGTGTAGGAGGCACCTGCTTGGTACTGGGTATACATCCCCAACTCAGAGATTTTTGCATTATATAGAATGTCTTATATTGAATTTAGCATGTCTTTGAACAGATTTGGATTAGTCATGGCCCTGGTAGGAAGTGGCACATTTACTAGAAACTTGGTTGTTTTGAGAGGTTACCCAGCTGGCCTTGAATTCCTTTAACTCCTGCCTCCACCTCTGAAGTGCTGATAAGCAGGTGTGTGCTGCCACACCCAGCAATAAAGAGAAGACTTTTTATAAAGTACCATTAGGAGATGGTAGATTACCAGTAATAGCTAATAACAGTGTGGGGCCTGGTACTACTTAGGCCTTAAAGGCAAGGAGAGGAAACAGTTGCCAGGCTCCTAGGAGGTAGCTCTGAGAGAGAGGGTTGCCTGGTAGGATTTCCTATGCTCCTGTGAAGGGTGGCCTTCATTAGAGGAACATAGGAAACTTGCAGGCTCCTGATAGGCAGAGAGCCAGAGAACAAGAACCTTGGCCTTGTTTTCATCCTGCCTGAGCCCAAGGAAAGAGAGCCGCTGCTGCAGCCTGTTAGGCTCCCGAAGTGTGGAGAGGCAGTGATTCTGGAGAGAACAGCGCGCAGCAGGGCATGGTCCTTGCTCTGAAGGAACTTTTTAATTTCTTTTGGTTTTTCGAGGTAGGGTCTCCCTCTAGCCCAGGCTGACCTGGAATTCACTCTGTAGTCTCAGGGTGGCCTTGAACTCACGGTGATCCTCCTACCTCTGCCTCCCAAGTGCTGGGATTAAAGGCGTGCGCCACCACGTCCGGCTTGAAGGAACTTTTATCACCCGGCAGAGGAGGTTGGACTTGAAACTGTGTGAGTGTAAGGGTCAGTAATAGTGCACCTGGTTTGAGGAATCCAATAAGACAAAATACAACAGATTCCTGTTCCCCCATGGATTTGATTTAGTAGACCTGGGTTTGGGCTGGGAATGGTGATTCTGTTAGTTGTTTTATGCCTGGAGGAGAGTGATGTAAGGTGAGCTAGAGAGATTATGGGCAGATTTTCAGGCCACCTGAAGATTTTGGACCTTATTCTTGGGTGGTACATGGGCACAAGGATGTAACTACTCAGGGTACCTTGCCTCATCTTTACACCTAGCTTCCTTGGCGCTCCTTAGTAGGAAACAGTTATTTTATTATTTTTTATTTTTTAAAATTAAATTTTGTTTTTTAAATAAAAGTTTATACTCTTATATCCACCCTCATTCCACTCAGGTTATTGGTATTCACTAAAGAGTCCTCTAAGGCCTCAGTCAGTCTCTGTGTGAGGGGGTGGGATGTGCCTCAGGCTAGTCCTACCCACCCAGTGGCTGTTACAGTCTTTCCACCCTTCTTTTGTAATATTCCTTGAGCCTTGGTGGGCGTGTTAGAAATCTGATTTTGTGTTGAATTCTCCATAGCCTTTGGATTCTGTTTCGGGCAGTGTCAGTAGCCATGCCCTGGGACTGGTTTTAAGGCTAGCAGGGAGGGCAGTCCTCATGTCACTGCTTCCTCTGCAGTGACTCCTGGGCCCTTAGCAAATGAGGTGGAGGGTCGGCTTTCTTACCTTACTGTATTGGTGTATCCAGGATCTCCCTCCCCAGTATCCTCTATCTTCTCTAAGATACAACAGATTCCACAACCAAAAAATCATTCCCTCCCTCCTCCCTCCCTCCCCTCCCCATGTCCATCCTCCCTCCCTCCCTCCCTCCCTCCTTCTCTCCTTCCCTCCCTCCCTGTATGGGTGTGCCAGGGTCTCTTGCTCCTCCACTTTGCATCTAGCTTTATGTGGGTGTCTGACAAATTGAGTCCAGGACCAGCAGGCTTGGCAAGAAAGCACCTTTAACCCTAACCCTAAATCAGAAATTTCTTTTTCTTTTTCTTTTTGGTTTTTCAAGGTAGGGTCTCACTCTAGTCCAGGCTGACCTGGAATTCATTCTGTAGTCTCAGGGTAGCCTTGAACTGGCAGTCCTCCTACCTCTGGGATTAAAGTCATGCACCACCATACCTGGCTATAAATCAGAAATTTTAAATGGTATGTATAAATGGAAATGACTGATTTCTGTATATTCTGTATCCTTTTACCTTACTAATTCCATTTTTATAATAGCTTTTCAGCCAGTTTTCTTTAGTTTTCCCAGTATTAGATATATTCTATTTTCTCCTTTTAAAAAATATTTTTATTCATTTATTTGAGAGAGAGATGGGGGGAGTATGGGCATACTAGGGCCTTCTGCCACTACAAACTCACTCCAGACACACGTGCCACTTTGTGCATTTAGCTTTAGTGGGTACTGGGGAATTGAACATGGGCTGTCAGGCTTTGAAGCAAATGCCTTCAATTTATGAAACATCTCTTCAGCCCTCTTTTTCTTCTTTTGCAATGCTTACATCTCTAGTTTGTCTCTCATTTAATTTTATTAATATATTGGTGTACTAAAACATTACATGACATATTGGACCAGGCATCAGCATTGCAGTTGTAAGACACAAACTATATGTAACTGATTGTTAGGTATTTTGAGAGTTGGGGAGTGGGATTTGTTTATTTTGTAGTACTGAGGGTTGATCATATGTTAAGCAAGTGCTTGTATTCCCAGTCCTGTCTGTGTTTTTTAAAGTGTATATTCAGCTCTTAGCTCTAATTTCAAGATGTACTTTTGGGAGGAGTAGTTGATTTTTGAGAAAAAAATCTCACACTGTACCCAGGCTGGTCTCAAAGTCGCAACAGTCCTCATGCCTCTGCCTCCTTACTGGGGTGAGCTACCATGCCCAACTTTTTGCTTTTTTTCTTCTTTCTGAGACATTGTTTTACTATGTAACGCAGGCAGATTTTGAGCTTTAAATACTTCTTCACCTCCCAAATGCTGGGATTACAGGACACAATGTCCTCCTTGGGCTCTGCTTTCTTTTATATTCATGGATATTTTGTACTTTGGTTATGTTCCCTCCATTATCCCTTTATTTTCTTTTGTCCCCTTTCCCTTTTACCTCTTCCACATACCCCTTCTTTTTCTCCAACTAGTTCTTCTAGTTTGATGTCAATTATTTATTTTTGCCTTTTGTCATCATCCACGATGACATGTTGATAGGCTCAATACTGCACAGGTAATAGCAGTCCCTGAGGGCATGTAGGCAATGGCCACTTGTGTGTAGACGACAGCTCAGCACCCCTTGGTTCTTCCGTTCTTTCTGCCACCTCGCCTGTCTCCTTTGATGCTAGGCTATTGTTACCTCTCAGCACTTTAATGAGTCTTGAGTCTCCCTAGTCCTTACCACCATCTACAAAAAATGTTTCTTTTGGGCTGGAGAGATGGCTCAAAAGTAAAGGGTACTACTTGCAAAGGCTAACAGCCTGGTTTTGATTCCCCAGTGCCCATATGGGGCTGGGCACACAAGGTGGCACTTGCATTTGTAGGCCCTGGCATACACACTCTCAAATAAATAAATAAATATTTAAAAAGAAGCTTCTCTGACCAAAAGTGAGTGAGAACAGCACTAATCTACAAACATAAATATTTAGAGGGCAACTTTATGAGCACAACACAGGATCTACCTCGGTCTTTCTTTGTGTCACTCCCTGAGCCCAGTGTCATTTACTAGCGTGTAAAGTCAGCCTTACTTTTTACATTTGTAAAATAGGAGCAGTTATACCTACCCTAAAGGGAAGCACCTAACACAGTGCCTGACTTTGTGGCTAAAGACTCTTGCTGGCAAGGATCAGTTCTCCAGAACGCATGTAAAGCTGGCCTCACAAAGTGACACATCCACCTGGAGTTGGTTTGCAGCATCAAGAGTACCTGTTAAGCTCCTATTCTTTGTCTCTCAAGTCAATAAAAATTTTTTAAAAAAATTAACTAGGGTTCAGGAAAAGGCTCAATGGATAAAAGTATTTGCTATTCAGTCCTGAGAACCTGAGTTTGGTCTCCAGACTCCAAAGCTGTGGTGGGCTTCTGTAACCCCAGCAAGCTGATGATGAGATGAAAGGACTTTCGGGTGGGGAAGGGCCATCTTACCTTTTACAAGGTAGAAGGCAAGTACTGACACCTGTGTGTTGTCCCCTGACATGTGACATGCCCAGTCTTTCTCTTGCACACACACACATACTAAAACATATTTAAAAATTTTAAGTTTTATCATAGCCACATGCCACTGGGATAAATCTCCAAACTAGGCACAGTTTATGGGAGGAAAGGATTTACTGAAGCTACAGATCCAGGGGAAGTTCCATAATAGCGAAAGAGGCTGGCCTCTTTCACAGGTCCAAGAAGAGAGAAAAACCCATCACCAACACCCTACATGCACCAACAAAAAAGGCATGAGTGAAGGGAGAGAAATTTCCTTTCCCCTTTATATAGCCTTAGGGTGGGGTCTTGAAACCCTCTCCCAGATTTGTTGGCTTCCTGAGTCTCTGGAATTTCCTTCCTGCATTGCCCTCCCAGAAAGGGACATTCAATTCTAGCTTCCCTGAGCTTCCTTACATTCTGCCCCTACTGAGGGGGCTTCCTGTGAATATCCTCAAGAGACCTACCCAAGATTACTATAAAGGTCAAATTGACAACAAAACTTAACCATTCCAAGTTTTTAGTTATCATACAAGTAATAAGTTTCATTCATTTATTTTTATGCATAAATTTCATTGTTTCTTGCTTGTATTTGCCCCCAGTCTCTTCCCGTCACCCTCCATTCCTCGCTTGTTACCTTCCTTTGACTCTCCTGCTTTCATGTCACATATATGTATTTGTGTTTAGATTCCACATGAGAAAAATTGTGATATGCTGTCTTTTTCCCTCCCCATTACCCTCTCTTCTCTCTTGTACCCCTAGTCCCCCTTCTACTTTTAGGTCCTCTCCACATAACCATGCATATATTTATATGTAAACCCAGATCTGCATGTGAGAGTGAATGTGGTATCTGTCTCCAGTTCCATGCTTTCCTATAAGTGACATAGTTTTATTCTTTTTAAAAAAAGTATTTGAGAAAGAGAGAGAATGACAGCAAGAGAGAAAAGAGACAGAGACAGAGAAAGACACAGAGAGACAGAGAGACAGAGAGAGAAAGAGAGAAGTATTTTGTTAACAAACCTCCATACTGATTTCCATAGTAGGGTTACTAGTTTACATTCACGGGTGGCAATTATTTATTCATTTAATGAATTAAATTATTGAGTGTTGAACTAAGCACTAAGAATTAATGTGAGCAAAATGTATATGGCAGAGAGAAAGCTGTTAATCCAGATAGTCACATGAAGGATTAAGTAGCACAGAGAAAAGGACTGGAATTCTTTAAGATGGTATGTACTCAAAAAGCAGACTGCCATTGAATTGAGGAAGAGTCTTCCTGTGGAAAAGATGTTAATTAACATAGTTCTGAAATTTGTTTAGGAGCTAATGAGGCATGTGTGAGAAAGCAGTAGCAATTCAAGTAGAGGGTGTAGTAGATACCCTCATGTGCAAGGGTGTTCAGCCCCTTGTTAAAAAGAAAACCACCTATCAGTGTAGTTGAAGCAAAGCAAAAAGGATAACATGGCTTTGTTTCTTTCTTGAGCTAGGTTCTATGTTCCTGGTCTGGAACTGTAGGCTCAAGAGAGCTTCTGCCTCAGCCTCCTGAGTAACTGGGATTAAAGTGCAGAATTCTGTGCCTGACCACCATTCACAAAGAATTTCCTAGTTTAGTTCATTTAATCTTTACAACAATGTAAGATATACACATTGACATCTCCATATTGTAGGTGAAGAAACTGACATAGAAGGGGTTAAGTGGGTTAAGATGGTCCGGCTGCTAAATGGCAGTTTAGATTTGAAGCCAGGAAGCCTGGATCCATAATCAGTCTTCTTCAATGTACTACATTGCCTGATGAAATGATCAGTGTGGTAAAATGTGAAAAATGGATTAAAAGATGAATAGAAGGCTCATTACAAAATAAAGAGACTAAAGCCAGGTGTGGTGGTGCACACCTTTAATCCCAGCACTTGGGAGGCAGAGGTAGGAGGATTGCCGTGAGTTCAAGGCCACCCTGAGACTACATAGTGAATTCCAGGTCAGCCTGGACTAGAGCGAGAGCCTACCTCGAAAAACCAAAAAAAAAAAAAAACCCAAAAAACAAAAAAACAACAAAATAAAGAGACTACTACATTATTCCAAAATCATGTGTCGGGAGATGTGAAGAATATTACTGTAAAAAGTGAGTGTATCTTTATGAATAAACGGAAAATGAATGAATGACTGTATAATGGCAGTCTGCTGTCTCAGTATGCAGTATTTATAAGGAACAACTGCTGAATTATCTGTAGGAACAAAACCCCTGAGACAAATATAGACCTCCTTAGATTTGCTTCTAGTACTACCAACTAAGGTTTTTAAGTTACGTGGTAGCAGATGCTGATCTATGAAAGGATAGGTTCTATATCAAACTTATTGATGCACTTGATGCTGTACAACTTTCTCATTTTCATTAGACCCTTAAATATACAAGAGAAAAATATGGTACAAAGCTATTACTGCTTTCCTGGATGTGGGAGTCAAGGAAGAATGCTTTAAGTGTAAGTGTGTTACAAAGAGACACTCACTCGAAAATTGACTCTTACCCTCCCTTAGCAATAAAGGCATATGAGCACAGAATAAATACTTTGGTTTAATTTGAAAAATCCATAGTTCTATTTTTGGTATCCTACTCTAACCATATCCTGCAGTGATGCATTTTACAAGTAAAACATTTTCACATTTTTATTAGTTATTTGCACATGCATGTATGGTGTGTGCATATGGGTGCCTGTGTGGAGGTCAGAGGGCAATCTTGGGTGCTTCTCCTGTCTTTTCTTCTTCTTTTGAGACAGGGTCTCTGTGGCCACTACTTCTTACCAGCTTCTGTGGTCTCTTGGCTTTCCCTCCCATTGCAGAGGCACATAGAAATTACAGATGCCTTTGCAAACCTGGGTTGTTGGCCAAAAAAAGCAAGCAACTTTTAATGGCTGAGCCATCTCCCCAAGCCCCTTACAGCTAAAACATTTTTATTTCAGAAACTTAAAAGCAATAAAATATTAATAGTTTTTAAAATTTTTATTTATTTTTAATAGTCATTTCTAATCATCTACTTTTTTTTTTGCTTGTTTAATTGCTCTTAATCCTTTCCATAATTCTAAGTACCATTGATTGGCACAGACCACCTAATTATTTAGTTGTTGGAAAGAAACTTTACTTTTTTTTTTGTTTTTCGAGGTAGGGTCTCGCTCTAGTCCAGGCTGACCTGGAATTCACTATGTAGTCTCAGGGTGGCCTTGAACTCATGGTGATCCTCATACCTCTGCCTCCCGAGTGCTGGGATTAAAGGCGTGCACCACCTCGCCCAGCTGAAACTTTACTTTTTTGTGTATGGTTCTGGAAGTTGAACCCAGGACATCCTACATGCTAGACAAATATTCTACCACTAATTTATATCCTCAGCCCTTGTTTTACTTTATTTTTCCAGGTAGGGTCTCACTGTAGCCCAGGCTGACCTGGAATTCACTATGCAGTCTCAGGCTGGCCTTGAATTTACAGCAATTCTCCTACCTCAGCTTCCCAAATGCTGGGACTAAAGGTGTGTGTCACCATGCCTAGCTCTTTTTACTTTTGAAAAAATATTGTATTTGTTTATTTGAAAGCAGAGAGAGATAGAAGAGACAGACACAGAGAATGAGTACACCAG
Organism: Zapus hudsonius; assembly: GCA_004024765.1. NCBI lineage: Eukaryota > Metazoa > Chordata > Mammalia > Rodentia > Dipodidae > Zapus > Zapus hudsonius. The sequence continues at coordinate 86,079 of PVHP010001899.1, read as the reverse complement.
GTACTCCAGCCTCTGCAAACGAACTTCAGATGCCTGCACCACTTTGTGCATCTGGCTTTACATAGGTACTGGGGAATTGAACTCTGGTTGGTTGTTAGGCTCTGTAGGCATCTCTCCAGCCCCTCTTCCCCTCTTTTTTTTTTTTTTTTTTTTTTTTTTTTTTGGTGACAGGATCTCATGTATCTCAGTATGGCCTTGAATTTCCTATGTAGCTGAGAATAACCTTGATAACCTTGAACTTCTGATCTTTCTACTTCTGCCTCCTGAGTGCTGGGATTATTAGTCGTGAAGGGGCAGGAGTGTCTGGAGTGGTAAATCAGAGTTTAAGTAGAGAACAACGATGAAGGGATGATGGGTTCACTGGGGAATGTCAGAACAGGCCTTGGACAAGATAGTAGCTTTCTATGGCTGTGACAATGACTGTGATAAGTCAAAAGGAGGATTCAATTCCCTAGTACCTACATAAAGCTGAATACACAGGGTGGCACATACAGCTATTTGCAGTGGCTAGAGGCTCTGGTGCGCCTATTCTTTCTCTCTATCTTCCTCTTTCTATCATAAAACAAACAAAATATTTTTAAAATCTTCATGGAAGACTGGATATAAGTTTGGTATTTGTAAACTTTAAGTGATTTTTAAGTTAACTGTTTTAATATGATAGCAGGCCCGAGATAAAAATCTGCTAATGCCTTCCTTCTTAAACAATTAACTTGTTCACCAGAAACCTGCAGCGGAGGGTGTGGCTGTTCGAGGTCTGTAGCAGTTTTAATTCTTTAAAGACTGAGAACTGAGTTCCAGGGTGCCTGTCAGAAAGGTTCAACCACAGAAGTACTCAGAGGTTTCTGCAGCTGTGTTCCAAGGGGCTTGATGACTAATCAGGTTGGCAGCAGACCTTGACTTTACCTATGTGTTCATGCTGCTTTACAGGTATCCATGTAGGTCATGGAACCTTCCACTAGATTTCAAAGAAAGCACCGGGAGGCCAGGCAGTGGATCAGAGTTGTCCGCACACAGGGGCTAAGTGAGGGCTGAGAGTGGAGTCTAAGACACCGATAAGCCAGGAATGTGGCCTGTCTAGTGTGGAGCTGGCCCCAAGAGTGAGGCTGTGCCTGTCGGATCTCACTTCATGACACCACATGCTCATGGTTTCCCTGGTGGCTTTCAGTCTTTCTCTGTTCACATCCCTCCTTTTTATGCCCCATTCCTTTGTTTTGGAATGGAAGTGTTTGCCTTGGGGCTGGGGATGGGCTAGAGGATAAAGCCTGGATCTTAGAGCCCAGGTGTACTGGTTTGAATGCAGTGTCCCCATGGCCACAGATTAAGTCTTCAGCAGGTGTGTCCCTAGAGGTGGACCTTGGAGTGGAGACCAGCCCTCAAATGTATAGAGAGCCGGCTTGAGCTCTGGCTGTTCACTCTGCTGTGGATTGTGATGAAGGGAGCCAGCTTCTCTTGAAATCAACCCTTTCCTCCCACAGGCTGCTCTGGTCAGGTGTTTGTCCCAGCAACGAGAAGGTAACTGCAGCACCATGTAAAAGCTGGATGCTGTGGCAGGCATCAGTAATCCCAGGGCTCAAAGGGCAAGGTGGAAGGTGAGGACTGACACCTGAAGTTGCCCTCTGACCTCCATGCCTTTGTACACACACACACACACACACACACACACACACACACACACACACACACACGAAAAAGCAGAAACTGAGCACCTAACCACAGGTACTAAGTAGGTCTGAGGTGAGGCCAGGATTCATTATTTTTAGATTGTGCAGAGCTTCTTCTCTAAAGATTAGTGTTAGGGAGTCTTTGCTTTTAACAGTGTACCAGGACCTTGTATGCTAAATGGTGTCCCACAACAGGCATTTTACCAGGATCACATATAACAAGAAAATAAAAAAGCACTATATGGTAAAAATTTTAATTAGATATATGATATCAATTTAAAGGATTTACTATCTTAACCTGAGATTATATTTTTTGGGGGGAGGTGATGTGGATTGTGTGAAATTGTTTCTTTCTCCCCTCCCCCACCTGGAGGTAAGGTCGCTCTAGCCCAGGCTGACCTGGAATTCACTATATAGTCTCAGGGTGGCTTCAAACTCATGGCACTCTACCTCTGCCTCCTGAGTGCTGGGATCAAAAGTGTACACCACCACGCCTGGCCATGTATTTCATTTTTTTTAAAGAAAAAAGTGACAAACAAAACCTTTTGTTCTCAAAATCTAATTCGAAATTATACTGGTGCATAAAATTGAAAAGTTCAGAAATCCCTTGTTTTAGATTTCTCAACTGTTATGTAAAGTTACAGATCCAGACAGTTTTTCCAGCAACCAGTTTCTCCAGTTTTACGTGACCCTCCGCTCCTCCTGTGGAGAGGCTCAGAACTCTATGCCCTCTACTTTTTGACTTGGACATTTGGTAAATGTTTCTATTGCAGAGCGATCCAGAGTTTGCCAACCATGGGTACCTATATTTAAAAGATTAATGTGTATAGGCCATACTAACTTTAAAAACAATGATCTATAGTGTGTATGTCAAACCAATTTTAAAAAGTGATTTTGGAAAGCAGTAAAATGCAGTATTCTGTGTGCATAGGAGGCTGAGGTAGGACCATGAATGAGCTCGAGACCAGCCTGCCTAAAAAACAATACAAAAATTACAGCTATAAGTTTAAGGTATATTCTGTGCTAAGATTTAGATAATGCATCATTTAACTTTTATTTTTAACATTTTCATGGAAGAGAATGTACCTCTCATATCCAGTGGACACAAACATACAGAATTTGCATTTTGGAAATTCCTTCTGAACAAGTTTCCATGTAATTATGTTGCTAGCTGGATTTCAAATCTTTTAATTAGGGCTGGAGAGATGGCTCAGCGGGTAAGGCACTTGCCTCCAGTGCCTAAGGCCCCGGGGTTCAATTCCCCAGGACCCACATAAGCCAGACCCACAAGGTGGTGGCCCTGGCGCATTCTCTCTCTCTCTCCCCCCTCCCTTTCTCTGCCTGAAAATGAATAAATAAAATATTTAAAAAAAATCTTTTAATTAATATAGAACAAATAAGGCAGAATGGTGAAAGAAACATAATCTTCCTGAACTCCTGATAGGATTAGCCTTGTACTCACATAGAACCCACCCTTAGGCCTGCAGTGGAAGAAGCCCATCACCAACAAGGAATTGATGTTTACCTCCTTTTGTCGAAGGCATCCTTTTACAACAAATAATCTCGGCGTTTCTTTATGTGGAACAAACTAATTTCTATATGTGTAGGATAGGTCCCTTAGATGTCCGTGTGTGCATGGCAGCTACTTTGCTTGTTGGGTACAGTCTTTGAATATTTTAGTGAAAGCAATATTTGAAGCTCAGTCTTTTAATTTTTTGGTTTTTCAAGGTAGGATCTCACTCCAGTCCAGGCTGACCTGGAATTCACTATGTAGTCTCAGGCTGGCCTCAAACTCATGGTGATCCTCCTACCTCTGCCTCCTGAGTGTTGGGATTAAAGGAGCATGTCACCACACCCGGCTTCAGTCTTTAAAAAAAAATTACTTATTTATTTATTTTTTTGGGGGGGGGGAGAGAATGAGAATATGGGTATGCCAGGGCCTCCAGCCACTGCAAATGCATGTATCATTGTGCGTTTGACTTTACATGGGTACTGGGGATTTGAACTGGGATCATTAGGTTTTGTAGGCCAGTTCCTTAACAGGTGAGTCATCTCTCCAGACTCTACCCCCACCCCACCTTTATTATTGCCAGCCTGCCAGTGCTCATTAATAAAGGTTCCTAATTACTTTGGTGTAGCCCTGTAAGGAAGAAAAACAGTCTTGATTTTTGAGATACTTAAATGTGCTTAAGAGGGAAAAATTAACTCATTAATTGTGGAATAAATAATGGTATAATTTCAACCAGTTAAGTCATGTAGTCCTGGCTAGTTTGGAACTTGCTATATAGAACAGACTGACCTTGAACTTGGAATAATCTTTTCACCTCTGCTTCCAAAGTGCTGTGATTACTACAAATGTGTGCCACTGTGCCTGGTCTTAAAGTCATGCTTTTAAGCTTCTGATTTTATACCTGTGCAGGCAAAGAAAAATTAAATAGAAATTGAAATTCAAAATAAATTTTACTTCTGAACTGGGAATACAACAGAAAGTAAAGGGACTGTCCTTTGAGACAGGCTGTGTTTTCCAGTCTGGCTTTTGACTTCTGAGTGCTGTGTGAAGTGGCTTCTGGAAGGCTAGTGGTGTAACTGGGTAAAAAGAGTTTACTAAGGCCAGAAGAAGACAGGGTTTATTGAAATACAATGCAGAAAGGGAGCCAGAGAGTTCCCAGAAAGAGGTCAGGCTGAGAGGAGGTAGAAATTAGAAATCCTTTATAGTAGTTGAGGGGGAAGTTACTTAGTCATATCTGGTGAAAGGGCCTGTCATGAACGTGTGTGTTTGCGTGTGTGTTTGTGCGTGTACGCATGTGCGTGTGCATGTAAGGTCTATATCTGGATATCTGGATAGATATGCAGGCATCTCAGTATTGTATTGAGTCATAACTTTCATAGCCTGAGTCCTTTTTTGGGAAAATAGCCGTTTGTTCAGGTGTCATGAGTCATTAGGAGTCAGGCTCCACAGGTCTCTGTAAGACATTGTAAGTCACTGGGGGTCAGACTCCAAATGGGATGATCTCTTTGTTAGAATGTGGAAGTTTTGCTTGTATTTTTGGCTTTTTGTCTCTCCATTGGTCCCAAGTGATCCTCCTGCTTCATCTTTCCAAGTACTGCTATTATGATACCTTTTAAGATGACTCTGCTAATATTTGTTTTCGCCTCTGAAGGATCACTCCATTTCTATATCATTGTTAGGCTTCTTAGTCCTTTTTGAAATCAGGCAAGGAAACAGCATAAACTGAAAAAACAAAAGAGAGGTTCTGTGTGAAATTTCAGTATATTTCATTTGAAAAAAAATCACCTAGAAAGGTAACTAAAAACTTCTTTATATGTTTACTTTTCTCCTAGTGTATTTAAATTGTTTCTCTAAGCATACTATTTATTTTACATTAATAAACAGAAAACTGATTTTCTATTGCCAGTGTAGCAAGACCTCCTAGAGAGACATAAAAAATGTCTGTTACCCACAAATAGTGAGGATTTTGATAGAAATCTAAAGAAAGGATTCAGGTTAACTTGTTGAAGTCATAAGTTTTTTTTTTTTTTTTGGGGGGGGGTTGCTAACAAGAGCATGGGTGACTCATGGGTAACTGTATCTCTAAAAGAGTCTCCTGGGCAACTTTCAGGTAACTATGCCACCAAGAAGTCCCAGCTCCTCATCAGCTGTCTACCTCCTAGATCAGGGGTGCCCAGCCTGTGTCCTGTGGGCCCTATGTGGTCCAGGAGAACTATGAATATGGCCCAACATAAAATCATAAACTTACCTAAAACTGGAATTTTTTTGCAGCTTTTTTTTTTTGGAGTGTGTGTGTGTGTGGGGGGGGGGGTAATTCAGTTGCACAGTCCCCCAGCGCGACCTGTGTACACGACAGTGTTGTGTCACAGCATTACACAAAAGGCATGTGCTCACAATTTGTACACAAGTCAGTTTTGGTTTTGCAGTGATGTGCGGCTTTAAGCATGTAATCCTCCAAGTACAGAGTCACGTTAGCAGCATGAGACGTGGTGAGGAAAAGGCAGCAGTTATTTAATGAGCAGTTATTTAATGAGAGGCCAGGTGAGCATTCTTACTTGATATTAAGAGCACCTTGGCTGCACCTCATGCATTACCATACTTTATAATTCAGCCCTTGCTGACATCTAGACGGGCCTAATCCTTGCTTTCTATTTTCCTAATCTAATTTTCTGAATAAAGTAGATATAGTCCCTTATCTATTTTTTTTTATTCCAGCATGACGTCTGTAACATCTCAAAAAAAAAAAATTCCAAAGAAAATCTGGATAAGAAAGATCTCAACAAAAAGTAGACAGATGACTGTTTTTCTGTTGACACCAGTAGCAAAGATGGTGAGGTGCTCTGCTTCATTTGCAGGGAGCTTGTGCCAGCAGAGTTCTTTGTCCTTCGAGTCACTCCTCCTCTAAGTGTAGTGGAGAAGCCTTTTGTGTCTCCTCTTTGGAGGTCGGCTTCCAGCGTGGATTCCTGCATGGCCGATGTACACATTAACTTTTGCGAGTGAAGAAAGGGATCTTCTAGCTGCAGGATGCTTCAGCATGAGGATACTTTCAGAATTCATTTCCTTGGTCATTTCCCCTTCAATGCTCCAATCCAACATTGCATTCACATTGTCATATACAAAGAGACAAGTAGCAGCTAAAGTACAAGTAGCGGCTTTTGGATTATGAAGATGTTGCCAGGGAACACAGGATTCCTTTTGTGGGCTCTTAGGTAGGTAAAGAATTTAAGCAGGGTGGGTGGGAGAGAAGAGAGAATAAACTCAGATCCCATTCTTTTGATAGAAAACTCATGTAACAATAGATTAAAATAATTAAAAAGTAAGTGTATGAAGTAACCATGTGTCCTGGAGAAACAGTTTTCCCTTAATAGCTGTCAACAAAGCCCTGTTACTTCAGCCTTCTTCCCTTTCACATGGTATTTTAAACTCTTAGGAGCAATTTTGGTCCCTGTCCTTTCTTAAGATTTAATATTTAGCTCCCAATGCTACTTATAAAGCAAAAGCTACTGTCAACGGTTTCTTCCAAATTATAACAGTATATATGGGTATGACTAAGTCATCTCAACATTTGGCCATAATTATATGGTAAGAGTAGCATGAGGTCATTGCTTGGATTTATTCCCACGAATAGACTAACAATTAAGGATCTTCCAGATTAGATTAACACCAGGAAGCTCATTTAATTTCTAAATAAATAAAGTTTAAGAGTATTTACTTCACTGAGTGAACTGAGTTGAAGTAACAAAAAGGAAAAATTTAGACTCCTGGATCCTTGGCTCAGCTGTTAATTGAGTAAATAGTTTAATCTTCATGCTTTAGTTTTCTTATCCGTAATAGGCTGGTCTTTAAGTTCGTTCTAGCCATTAAAAGCCTATGATTAGATTTCATTTTTCACTTGCAAGGTAGACTAAGCGTCTTAAAAAGGGAAAGAGGAAAGGCAGACTAAGAAGAAAAATGACTGCAATGGAGAGGAACGCTGAGAACCCAGAACTGCGCAAACTCGAGTTCTTGGTGCTCTTGGAGAGAACGTTCATGGTAAACCAGGGAAGCATGCACATAACAGCGAGAGCTCTGCTGATTATGTTCTCTGATCTCCGGGTAAAATGTCAGCTCCAGGGAATAACACAATAGCCTCCCATTATCTGTGGTTTTATTTTCTGCTGTTTCAGTTGTCCAAGGTCAGCTGTGGGTAAAAATTATTGAACAGGAAAAATTCTAGAAATAAATACATTGTAAGTTAAATTGCATGCTGCTGTGAGTAGTATGCTGAAATCTTGCAGGGCAGAGATGTGAATCATCACTTTGTGCAGAGTATATCTCTGCTGTGTATGCCACCCACCATTGAGCCGCCCGCCCCTTAGTTGTCTTAGTTACCAACTGCGCCATCTCTGTACTGCGATGCCTGTTTGGTGGAGAACAGAAGGTGATGCTGACACTTCATGTGTACCAAGGAGGGTCTTTAATGTCCTTCCTTTAGGGGAGGCGGAAATTCTCAGTAAAAAAGGAAGAACTCAGTAAAAAAGTGACCTGAGGTGGCTAAGATTTATAGTACAGGAAGATTTTCTTTTTGAGAGAAAGGCCATAGTCATATAAATTTTCTTTTTCTCAGTGTGTCACTATGTTGTCTAGGATGACCTTGAACTCACATTTCTCTTGTATCCATTTCCTAAGTATTGGGATTACAGTTATTACACCTCATAGCATAAATTTTATAGCAATATATTGTTATAATTACTTTATTACTGTTTTTTTATTTTATTGTGCCTAATTTATAAATTGAATTTTATCATACTTACGTGTATATAGAAAATATCATAGTATATATAAGGCTTAGTATTACCTAAGATGTCTGGCTTCCACTATGGGTCTAGAATGTATCTGCTGTGGATAAGGTGTGTGTGTGGGATACTGCTGCACTATGTTATTCATTGGTGTAAGGGTCAAGGAGGTATTTTCAAGTGGTTACAATATAAAGAAACGTAGATTTATAGTAGTGAATCCTCCAGTCCTGGTTTTATCCCTAACTAGATAATCAATTCAGAGACCTTTGGAAGCAGTACTAATAGAGGATGCACATGAAACGAAAATGAAAATCAATAGAACCCTACACTCACCCCTAAAGTTACAAAGAGTTGTGAAATGTGAGAACTAGGTGAACAAATGGATGGATCATCAGTGTGGATGTTGTGGCTTTGTTAAAGTACAGAATTAGCTAGGGAAGATTAGATAATATACGTGTATAGATCTTTCAGATATGTTGTGATGATATACAGATTTATTTTGGATCATATTCTTCTAATTGCTAAAAATGCGTACTATTTTTACTAATCTACAGAACTGTAGATTTTCTGAAAATGTAACATATACTGAATTTGCTAGATTATATAAACCCAAATGTTGTAGGAGATATAAATAAATCTGACCACTAACAATTATTGTGTTTAATATTCTAAAGTTACTAGCCAGTAAAATTAGAAGTTATGATTGTTTGATTAATGGTGCCCCTTCCACTATTTTTACTTATATCTTATGTCTAATACCAAGCTCAGCACTCATTTTTTTTTGAATTAAATGAATGAATAATAATAGCTACCAATGCCAAGTTCTTTAATAGATGCTTTATTTATATTCCCCCTTTCCTCCTTCCTTCCTTCCCTCCCTCTCTCCCTTCCTTCCCTCCCTGATTACTCTAGAATGTGAAAGTCTGAGATCAAGTTAGTAAATGATACTGGGCTAGGTGGTAGATACAAGGAAGATTTAGCAATAGAGCCTGTGAGCTGGATGCACTCCAAAGACAGAGGTGGAGGGATTGTTTGGGGCCAGACTGGGTCATACAGTGATATCTATCTCACAACCAAAACCCAAAACAACCTCCTTCCTCCCACCCCAAGACATTTTAAAACCTGTGCTTCAAATTAAAATCTGAATAAATACTTTTAAGTGAAAATGGAAAGCATTAACATAGTATTCATGCATAGTTATTGGAGAACTGATGCTTGGGCCTATATAATGCACTAAAGTACTACTATTTTTGTTGTGGCAATATAGTTATTCAAATTAAAGATAACCTCTGTTAAGTTACCTTCTCGTTGATGGGACGGAACACCTGACCAGCAGCAGCTTATGTGAGGAAAGGGCTTGTTTTGGCTTACAGTTTCAAGGGTAAGCTGTATCATGGTGGGGAAAACATGGCAGAGCAGGGTGGGAGGGCATCAGGTCTTGTCAGAGCATCTGGAAGAAGCAGGCTGAGTGAGCTAGCTTCGGCAAGCCCACCTCATGACACCAATTCCAGCCATGCTCCTCCACCCGCAGGCCCCACCACCTGGAGGCTAAAGAGGAAGCTCAATCACAAACACTTGGGGCTGTGGGGACATTTTATATTCAGACACACAACCTGAATTACTTTTTTCTTGGGATGTGCTCATTTAGTTATTGGAAGTTCAAATTTCAAAAGATGATTTTTTAAAAAGAAAATAGTGCATAAAATGTAGCTCTATAGTAGAATAATTCTGCCTCCCAAATGCTGGGATTAAAGGATTGTGCCACCTTGCCCAGTTGAGACTTTTAATAAGGAGAATGGGAGTATGAAAATACTGAAAATGGCACGTGTTGGACCTCCATTGCTACATGATGAAACTATAGGAGATAAGCCAAAGTGCTCTTTTGAAATGAAAGCTACAATTCTCAGTTGATAAAAAATTGTATCTGTGTGAAAAATACAAAGGACTATTCAAAGAAAATTTCCCCAAAGTTATGCGAGGGATGAGATGACTTGCAGAATGAAGTGCCAGAGGAAAATATGTGGTATTAATTTAGGACTGTCGCCTTCCTTCCTGCTCTCCCAGATCAAGTTTGCCAGTAGTTGTAAAAGATAAATATGCTAATGGATCTCTTAGCTCACTTTAAAAGGTCAAGGGAAAGGATTTCATCTTCAGATTTTTATAATTAAATGATGTCAGTGTATGAATGTTTAGGTTATTAGAATATTTTTGTTGGATATGTTTGTGCTAAAATAACAGTATGTTTCACATCTTTGTTTTATTTGTAGTTGTCATTTTAAATGTTTTAATTATATAAATTATTCACATTTTAAGTGTTTTAGTTTTGTTAATTGTTTTAGCTTTATATATTTATTTATTATTATTATTATTATCATTATTTTGGTTTTTCGAGGTAGGGTCTCACTCTAGCTCAGGCTGACCTGGAATTCACTGTGTAGTCTAAGGCTGGCCTCGAACTCACAGTGATCCTCCTACCTCTGCCTCCCAAGTGCTGGGATTAAAGGCGTGCGCCACCACACCTGGCAGAACATGTTTTTAGATATTTATAGGCCCTTTATGTTTCTTCTTTTGAGAATTTTCTGTTCAGTTCCATAGCCCATTTTTTGATTGGGTTGTTTGATTTCTTATTATTTGGTTTTTTGAGTTCTTTGTAAATCCTGGATATTAATCCTCTGTCAGATATATAGCTGGCAAAGATTTTCTCCCATTAGGTAGGTTACCTCTTTGCTCTAGGCCAGGCTGACCTGAAACTCATTCTATAGCCCAGGCTGGCCCTCTAACTCTTACGGACTCTGCTACTTCTGCCTTCCGATAGTGGGACTAAAGGAGGGCACCACTACCACACCCGGTTTACAGATTTTTTAAAATGGAGTTACTGAGATTTTCAGAACTTAGAAATACTGGTATTAAAGTTGGTATTATTAATATTAAATGAAATATTGAAACAAATGCTGGTACTATATTTTTATTTATTTTTCATATGTATATATATCTGCATGTATGTGTGAATATATATGTGATGTGTATGTATTGGTGTGCCCCATGCCATGGAGCATGTGTGAAGGTATGAGGACCACCTTGGAGTGTGTCCTTGCCCTCCATCCTGCTTGAGACAGAGTCCCCCTTGTTACTTTGTTTTGCCACTTTGCAGATGTATGCCCCAGTCCTGCTGGCCTGTGAGCTTCCAGATTTTCCAGGCTCCATCTCCCATTGCCATATGCACATTGGGATCAGATGGATGTGCCACTTTGTGTCCAGATTTACATGGGTGAATCTTGAAAGCTGGGGAGTCCAACTCTGGCTGACCAACTTGATAGCAGTGCCTTTCACCGCTGAGCCATCTCTCCAACCCTTGAAGTTGATATTTTGATATTAAATGATTACTTAGGTAGTAGAAACTATATGTATTCATTGAAGCATACAGTCTTGTATATTGATATTGCAGTAAAGAAAAATAGTGTATAATTGAAAAAAATTGTGTGGCTTAAATTATACTTTAGATTTGAGTATTCAGAGATGAGGCATTTAGTCACCTTGGTTAATTTAAAAGCACATAGAATTACAATTTTTAAATTTTGTTACCTCTCTGAATATAATTTACATTAAACTTTATATGTGATCAGTTCTTCAAAAATTTGCAGCTTAAAAAATAGATAAGAAACCTTCAAGAATGGCTTATCTAATAATATTATATACATGTATGTAATATGTAATAAACTATAATGAGTTATTTAATAATTAGCCAGGTATTTTTCTATCAAAACAGGTGATCGCTTTTCCAGCAGTTAATATTTATAGAAATTGGAAGAACATTACCTAAAAACAACAAGAATTTGAGGTCTTTGTCCTACAGGATTTTGTCACCAGGCTCTAGTCCATACTTTTCAATAGAATTGTACAACACACGATTTCTGTATGTTGTGTGTATCATAACCACTTGGTTCATTTTCAGTGATCTAATTTTGAGTAGCTGCTTCTATTACTTTTGATGAGAAGTATGAACTTGATACTTTGCTTTTGGATGGTTTTGAATGGTATTGAAAAGTATCTTTTCTGTATTCCTGCTTTAGTTTATTTTTTCTTCCTGGAGTGTTTTCTCTCTAGCTTCTAGGTGTACACATCATCTTTGACTTGTGTGTGTTTGTGTCATATACACGTGTGTGTTCAGGCCAGAGGGAAGCATCAGATGCCCTATTCTGCCACCAAAGGAGAATGTCCACAGATTTCTTGGAGACGAATAGGTCCCTCAACCTGGAGCTTGCTGATTTGGTCAGTGGTCAGCAAGCTCCAGTGATTCTCTGGTTTCTGCTCCTCCCCACCCCCACAGGAGTGGGGTTACTGGTATGGTGGCCACACTCAGCTTTTACATGGATGCTGGGGGATTGAACTCTGGTGGTCTCAAACCATCTCAGGCTCTGAGCTATTTCCCCAGCCTCCTATTTGTCTTTTTTTTTTTTTTAATTATTTTATCTGCAAGCAGAGAAAGAGAATGGGCTTGCCAGGGTCTCTAGCCACTGCAAATGAACTCCAGACACATGCGCCATGGTGTGCATCTGGCTTTACATGAGTATTAGGGAATTAAATCTGGGTCGTTAGGCTTTGCAGGCAAGCACCTTAACCACTGAGAAATCTCTCCAGCCCCCCTTTTGTGTTTTTAAGGCCAAACTAAATATTTATTTCCCCATAGCTTATATCATACTTGTAAGACTGAGAGCTTTTATACTAAGGAATTCAGGAACAAAACAAGATAAGGGTGCCTACTTTTGCCACTTTATTTATTCATTTATTTAATTATTTGCAAGCAGAAGGAGACAGAACAGGAGGGGAAAGGAGGGGGGCGCATCCCAGGGCCTTTAGCTGTTATAAATGAACTCCAGATGTATGCACTACATTGTGCATCTGGCTTTGTGGGTACTGGAGTTTTGCAGGAAAGTGCCTTACCTCTGTGCCATCTCTCCAGCCTCTCCCCACTTTTTTTGAATTGTATGTGTGTGTATTTATAGTGCATACATGTATGTATGCTGTGTCTGCCTTGTGCACATGCTTGCAGAGGCCACAGAACATTGGGTATTCTCCATCACTTTTAGCTTTATTTCATTTAGAAGTGTCTCACTGAACCTAGAGTCCTCCCCCTCCCAGACTGAGTCCCTTTGATACTCCCCTCTCTGCCCCTGCCCCCAACAGGGCTACAGGAGCGTGGTCATGCCTAGCTGTGGGTGTTGGGATAATAGAGCTCAGAGAGAATCAAGCCCTCTCAGGCCTTCATGCTTGTACAGCAAGTGCTCTTTTGCACTGAGCCATTTCCCAGGCCACCACTTTGACACTTATTTAACACAATATTGGGAGTTCTATCCACTGCATTTTTTGAGGGGTGGGGAAGGGAGGTACTCATTGGATAGGAAAAAGTAAAATTATCTCTTTTGTAAATACTATTAATTATATGTGAGAAAACCTAAATATTTCATTAAAAATTATTAGAACTAATAAATACAGCTAAATTTACTCAATCACCATGTAAAAATCAGTTGTTTCTATACACTAACAACAAACGCTCTAAAAACACAAAATTAAGACAATAATCCAGGGCTGGAGAGATGGTTTAGCAGTTAAGGTACTTAAGTTCAATTCTCCAGTAGCCATGTAAAAAGCCAGATGCACAAAATTTGTTTGTAGTGGCTAGAAGCCCTGGTGCACCCATTCTCTCTCTCTCTCTTTCTCTCTGTCTCTGTGTATATGTATCACCTTCCCTCCCTCCCTCTCTGCAAATAAATAAATAAAATATTTTTTTAAAAAAGAAAATCCATTTATAAGAATAAAATTAAAAAAAGAATAAAATACTTTGGGGTAAACTTAACCAGTGATGTGGAAGTCTTATACACTGACAACTTCAAAACACTCTGAGATTGAAAACACAAATAACTGGGAAGACATCTGTGTTTATAGATTGGAGGCTTAAAATGTCAATTCTGTTGAAAGTGATTTACAGATTCAGTGTAATTCTTGGTTCATACCAGTGAAGTTTTTTGTTTTTTGGTGGAAATAGAAAATCCATACTAAAATTTATTTGGATTCTCAAGAGCCTTGAATATACAAACCAACGGTGAAAACCAAAAGTGATGGTCCTACACTTCCTGATTTCAAGAGTATTTGTGGTGTTGGCCTAAAGACATAAACTGGTGTCAGAGAGTGCCCAAGGTAAATGCTTGCACATATGATCATATTAGTTATTTTTCTTCTTGTGACAAAATGTCTGATGAAAGCCTCTTAAGGAGGGAAGAGTTTATTTGGGCCACAGTCTAAGAAGGGATACATCCATCATTGCAGAGAAGGCATGGTCCGGGAAAGTGAGGTGGTGCTGATTCCCTGAAAGCTTACAGGCTAGCCTGGCAAACAAGAGAACCTGCCTTAAACACCTGAGGCTGCCTTAGGCCTGTACACACACAAGCACAAGCCTGCACTCACATGGGCACACGCAATAGTGATGGGCAGGGGCCTGAGACACGGCTCCATGCTGCTGCCTGAGCGGCCTGAGGAATTCTCAGAGACTTCTTACTTAAGCTGAGCTAGGATTTGTGTTCGCCACAGAAAGGAATTTCAAGATGAGCCATTGTGAAGTGGAGGTAGAGCTTATGAGAAAGAGAGCTAACAGGTCGAAGCATCAGCTTATTAGAGAGACACCCAGGGAAAAGGGTTAAGATGCACCCAAGCATAAACGGTTATGCTTAAGTGTCTGAGCAGTGGCCATATTTATGACTTTGAAGTTACATCTCAAAGGCCTATAGAGAAACTTTACCCCCTTTTCTGGTACTATTTTTTCCTTCCCTCCCTTCCTCCCCCTCCATGTCTTGTCTGTTGTCTTTCTCTCCTTTGATGAATGTGATTATAGGTTGGCTCCAGGGATGCCTTGAATAGGATTGCTATGTGTTAAGATAAAGCCAGGGGTCTCAAGGGCTGCACAGGGGGTTACTGTAAGTGGAATTCTTGAGAAATTCCTAGAAAATTGCAGGTTGACAGCCAGGAAAGGAGGAAGGCCATGTACACATAGATCTTAAGCATGAATTCATTGCTATTTTAACATTGTTACTTGAAATCTCTCTCTGTAAAGGGACTATTATATCTCTAGCGAATATTAATTGTGCTCTTCTTGACCAGCTTCAATGAGACTCCTGCTCTTTCTCTTCCCATGTCCTCTGCATTTTCACTGTCTTTCATCCTGCCTCAGGAAGTGAAGGAGAGCTTTTTTTCCCCCCAAGTAAGAAGCAAGATTATTGGGAATGGGGTGGGCAGGAAGTACTTAAATTTAAGGTAAGAGAAAAAGGTATGGGCTAAAGCAGTGAATAGTGAATGGGCTCAGCCTAAGTCACATTAAAGTCCCCTTAATTTAATGGACACAAATTTCAGAGCATGACCAGTTAGCATGGTTCTTGCTTTCTCCTTTTTATTTTTCTTTCCTTCCCCTTCACCTTTCTTAAGTAGCATGAGAAAGGGTTGGTGAAAAACTGAATATTAATTCAGGGTTAAGTTTGAGGCCTACACTACAGGAGGGAATGCCTGTTTGATACTCTAATAAATCTGGTCAGAAGCTGGTGGCTGGAGAGGGCATAGGCCCTGTGGAGAAGCTAATCCTGTTTGACTAATTTGACATGTGCTTGTCAAACCGTCTTCTAAATCCCGCTGTTCTCAACTTTGGTCAGAGAAGCTTTTTGCAGTGGGTGGCTGTTACTTCTGAGACTTTGGACTGATGAAAGTGCTGAGAGCAGTGACTGCTGACTGTCACTCCTAAATGTCCAAGGCACGAGAAACACTGCAGAAGAGGGATGGAAGGGAAGGAGGAAGAGGAGGAGTGCTGATTTCCAGACATTGCATGGCTGGTGCACTCATAAACTTGAGGTAGCTGTGGTTACCTCAGAGCATTGGGCCTGCCAGCATTCTAGCGTGGATGGAGAAGGGGATCAGGAAATCCCCCTGAGGAACAGTTGGCTTCTCTGCTCTGGTAAATAATGTCCATCCTCCCCATGCTTTTGTAAATAAACCAAATTAAATTCATTGGGTCACCAAAAAAAAAAAAAATAAATAAAAATAAACTAACACAGGAAAATAGAAGGAGGAGACTAGCTGGGAAGAAGGAGGGGTTCAGAGGAAGTGGGGAGGCGGAAACGAGTAATGGTGGGAAATGCCAAAATATATCACATGTTTGAGATTGTCAAAAATGATTAATGAAATCAGATTGAAATTTAACAATGGCAAGGACAGTGAGAGCATTTTTTAAAAAAAATTATTCATTTTTCAAGCAGAGAGAGAGAGAGAGAGAGAGAGAGAGAGAGAGAGAGAGAGAGAGAGAGAGAGAGAGAGAGAGAGAGAGAGAATGCACCAGAGCCACCACCTTGTAGGTCTGGCTTATGTGGGTCCTGGGGAATTGAACCCGGGGCTTAGGCACTGGAGGCAAGTGCCTTAACTGCTGAGCCATCTCTCCAGCCCCAGTGAGAGCATTTTTAAGAAGTGATGATAACGATGGATTATGGAATCCATGATGTTTAAAGATGAAATTGAAGATGGAGGAGATGCAGGATAGTGGTCATGTGTTAGTATGGATGGTTTGCAGTCTGTGTGGGGTAAAAACATTGATGGACTGGGGTTTTGAGGGGCAATAGATAGCACAAGCCACCTACTTTGTAGAAGTGGGGTGTGAGGGGTGCGTTGCAGTTTCTGCTAGCGACGTTGGAGATGACCACGGAGCAGGATGCTAGTAGGTGGAGGTATAATAAGTGGTGGAAAGAGAAGTCAGAGGAATTTTTGGAGGATAGTTTGTTGTGCGCTTAATTTAAAATTGAGCTGAAAAATGGAAAGATAGGTGGGTTTCACAAATGTAAACTTTTCTTTAAGGAAACATGAAATGATTAAATTGGTTTTTTTAAAAAGTGCATTTTGGGGTAGATGTTATTGATTGACCCTGAATTGCAGTTGGTTTCTTTGCTCTGTAGACTTCAACACAAAGCAGAAGCTTCTGCGGCCCCTGGGAGTTAGAGGGAAACAAGTCGGTCATGTCAGGTCTGGAACAATGTCTGCAGTGGTAGTTTGGGATTCAGAAGTGTGGGGGAGACCTTGGCAGGAAATCAGAGCCATAAAGTAAGTCCAAACTGGGACAGCAAAGTCATTATTCTCTCCAGTGAAGAAAGTCTTCTTTAAATGGTGGCGTTCCTTGGTACTTTACCAGAGCACTTTATTGGGACTTCATTTGGATGCAAGGCTGTATCAAAGCAATTATAAAAACCAAGTGACTTTTTAAGAAACGTAACGTTTTGTGATACGTAGTTATTTAAAATACATTAAAGGTGTCTAGATAAAAGCAAAATACTGAGTAAATATGTTTAGCATGCATTACAGTACATTGTTGGAGCAACATATAATTCGATTCGATCAACATTGGATAGCATGGGTATTTAAATCAATGCTGATGCTGGCTCTTCAAAGTAAGTAAGATGAAGTAACCTTAAATATCTTACAAACTTAAGAAGTATGCCTGAAGGAAGCAGGAGTTTGAGATAAAACTAAATAGGGCAGACTCCACTACAAATGGAGAGATTGATTTCCCAGAAGCTGTGGTATGAATGAATGTGTTTGAAAAGGAAGAGAGAATGATTAAGTCCAGGAAGCAAAGAAGTTGGGCTTGAATAGTAATCTGGAATAAGAGAATGCTAAAGATGGAGAGAGAATAGGGAGGTGACTTATTTTTGCATGTGTGTGATATGCCTCAGGTCTGCGTGTGGGCGCTTGAACGTATATGCACGTGAAGGCCAGAGGTTGACATGTGGTGTCTTCCTCGTCAATTTTTACCTTTTTTTGTGTAGTGAGGAAGGGTCTCTCACTTGAACCAGAGCTCACTGATTCAGCCATCTTGCCCAGGGTATCCCCTGCCTTGCCTCTGGAATGCTGGGATTACAGGCAGACATTTACATGGGTACCTGAGATCTGAACTCTGGTCCTCATGCTTGAATAGCAAGTGATTTACTTACCTAGGCATCTCCTCAAGCCCCTCAATTACCTGTTTTGATGATTAATAAATACTCTTAGTTCTAGCCCTTGGGTGTTTTTTCAGGACAGCGTTACTTTTTACTTTTTTAGTTTGTCTATCTTTTCCCAACTGTTTGTAGTAGGCTCAGAGTAGGGAGATGTGTGGTATGTTAAAACTATGCTGGGAGGCATAGGTAGGAGAATTGCCGAGAGTTCGAGGCCACCCTGAGACTACAGAGTGAATTCGAGGTCAGCCTGGGCTAGAGTGAGACCCTACCTCAAAACACAAACAAAAAAAACTACTGGGAACGGGAGGGTATTGCCTTTGAAGATCTAAAACTTTTTGTCCCCTGTGTGACCTCCTATTTTTTGAAACAGATGCCCATTATATTGCTTGGGTTGGTTCTCCTGGCTTTACTTTCTGTGTAGCTGTAATTACAGACATGTACCACCATTCCCAGGTACCCCTTCATGACTTTGCTTCTAGTTAATGCCGTTTCTCCTGCAGTAGCTTTTCCATTACCAAAGCAAACACCCAAGAAAATTAGTACTAGGAAGGAAAGCTTTCTTTTGGTTCCCATTTTCCATCCATGGCTGTATTGGTCAACTTCTCTTGCTGGGACACTCTACCTAACAGAAATTAGTTCCAGGGAGCAAGGATGTACTTCAGCCTGCCCTTCCCTCGTGGCAGCTGGTCCCATTCAGCCCACAGTGAGGGAGCATCTCTGTGGAGGCGAGTAGCATGGAGCAGAGCTGCAGCTCATGGAAGCTAGGAAGCAGAGAGAAGGAACTGGAAGGCCTTGGGCCACACACCCTTCAAGGGGCCACCCGAGTCCTCCAACCAGACTCCACTTCTGTTATTCCACCACCTCTCAATAATCTATTCAAAATTTGAACCCATCAGTGGATTAAACATTGATTAAGGAAGGGCCCCCTGGAAACGTCCTCCCTACACTGGCAGAGTGTGCTTCACTAATTTCCTAGTGGTCTCCTAGTCCAATTAAGACAACAGTTAAGATTAATCCTCATGCCTCCTTTATTGTCAGTAATTAGATACATTGTATGAGAAAAATCTTGTGATGGTACCCCAATTTCCCTCCTCCCTGTCCCCAATCTGCTGGGGATCCTCCTCCGTGGGCATACTGGGTCTGTCCATGGGGTAGGGGGTTATGAATAGCACAAGAGGTAGCCAGATTCCCCCTCCCCCCTTAGTGTGTTATTGCTGAGGGGTTGGAGTTGTTTTGATGATAGAAAGGCTGAGTGACGGTTGCTGTAAATATAAATAAGTTAAACATTTGAATGTGTTTGGCACTTCCTAACTCTGGAGACCTGAATTTGTTGCTCCCAGGTCCTTATACTGTTGAGCCTTACACTATTGTCTCCTTGGGTACTTCCACGTTTAAATGCTTAGAACACAGAAGCAACTCTAAGAAGTAATTTAATAATCCCATCCTATTTTTGTTAGCCAGCTAGCTATGGGCAAATTATTTAAATGCTAATTTCCATTATTATCAAAATGAGAAATCTGGGACCACTATTTACTAAGAAAATATTAATTACTAAACTTAACCAAGTAATGATGTGTTATAATAGTAAGAAAATGAGATTTAAAGTGAAAGTTGGTTTCTTAATTTCAGAAACTTGGTACTTAGTTTTTGTCAACAAGGCTTTATAGGTGATATTACATGCAAAAGCTTTGTAAATTCCAAAGTACTGTACTTTTTTTTGGCCTTTTATGTGTCAGGTTTTCAGACGGAATGAATTTAGTTTCTTCTGGTTTTTAAAAAATATTTAAATAAGAGAGAGAATGGGCATGCCAGGGCCTCCTGCTGCTGCAGATGAACTCCAGATGCATGCCCCACTTTGCATCTGGCTTTATGTGGGTAACTGGGGAATTGAACCCAGGCTTGTCAGACTTTGCAAGCAAGCGCCTTTAACCACTAGGCTATCTCCAGCCCTCTCTTCTGGATTTAACATTTGTTGTCTATGAATCCCAAACATATTTATCTTATTGAATGAGCATGCACATTAGTGACTTGCTCTTGTATAAACACCAAATGCTTAGGAATTGAACCTGGGCCAGCAGGCTTTGCAGCCTTTTTAACCACTGAGCCATCTTTCTAACCCCTGTCCCACAAATATATATTTAAATCATTGTGAAAAGTGAAGTAATTCAGCTTATTGTAAATTTGTATAATAGTGATCAATGAACTTGCACTTTGTGATCTATTGTCTCTAAGTTCAAAGTAACTGGACCAACTTTATAACTATTGCTCTTTGCTTCATACTTGACCTGTGAGCTGGGCATGGTGGTGAGCACCTGTAATCCCAGCCTGTGCGAGGCCCAGGCAGGAGGGTAGTGAGACCCCGCACCCAACATCAATCATTCATTAAATCAGTTGATCAGTATATTTTGGGTTCTGCTTATCAAAGGATTTAAAATAACATTTCTTCACCAGATGTTTTACTTTTTAACTCTTAACTTTGTTTGGATCTTACCACATATTTTGCCTTTTCTTATAAATGTTGGCAAATATGCTTCTCTGCTTTCTTTAAAAACTTAAATTTGTCTTTGAAAGTTTAGTTTGTGTTATTTATATTCTTGTTCTCCCCTCTCCTTTCTTCTTTTCTCTTCCCTTTTCTGACTTTGTTTCCGTCTTTTATCTATTGCACATGTGTATGTAATGTGGGGTATATGGTGTATACTTGTGTTCATGCCTATGCTGTACCTATGTGCTTTGCCTGAGGTGGGGTGGGCTCCACTGTGGTGGCCAGAGGACAGGTGTCCTCTTTCACCTGTTCTCACTTGTCATTCCTGTGTAAGTGTGGGTGGAAGAGTTCAGGCATGAAGGATCATGACGTTTACTGTCTCCTACTCCATTGCTTCTCTGTACAACTAACAGACTTTTTCAACAAGTTTTTACTTTCCTTTCTAGGATCAGTTCGACAGCTTAGACAAGCATACACAATGGGGAATCGACTTTTTGGAAAGATATGCCAAATTTGTTAAAGAGAGGATAGAAATTGAACAGAACTATGCGAAACAATTGAGGTAAGTTAATTTATTTTTCACTTTTTAAAAATTAAGTTATATGTTTAAGCAACTTAATATTAGATATTTATAGTATTCTACATGTTAAACTTTGTGCTTTTCATCGGAATGAGATTAAATTAGGTAACTGGTTTATTTTAATTAATCATTGCCTAGTATCACAGGGATTATTGACTAGATCATGAGTAGCTTTCACTACAGACAGACATTTAAAATACTTAAGTCTGGGAGCAAAATGTCAGGAAAAAGAAATGCCCAGGCATTATTCTATGTTTTATACTTTTATTCATTCCTCTGTAACTTTTGCTTTAGCAATCTCTCCAAACACTGACTGTTTCTTCAGAGTTTGTAAGACATGGAGATTGAGTTTGTGCTGAGCTTCTTTGTTTCTATATTCAGGTATATAATACAATTGAAGGTGATTTTGGCATCTATATTGGAAGATCAAAAGATATTTTTAATTTATGTTACCTATTGACAAGTTGTATTTATGTATATAGTGCATTTTGGTCATATTAACCTCCCATTGTAGAAGATCAAAATTCTTTTTTTAAAAAAAATATTTATTTGCAAGCAGACAGAGGGGATGAGACACACACACACACACACACACACACACACACACACACACACACACACAGAATGGGCATGCCAAGGCCTCCAGCCACTGCAAACAGATTCCAGATGCATGCAATACTTTGTGTATCTGGCTTTATGTGGGTCCTGGGGAATCGAACCATGGTCATTAGGCTTTGCAGGCAAGTGCCTTAACTGCTGAGCCATCTCTCCAGCCCCAAAATGCTTTTTTCCCCCCCAATTTTATTTATTTATTTATTTATTTATTTATTTATTTATTTATTTTTATTGTCCATAATGAGCTACATTATTTAGTGAGCAAACAATGAGTTGTTATCCCTAATTTCCCGATGCCCTCCCTCCCCCACCAAAATTCTTAAAGATAATTTTTTTTTTAGGAAAACTGGTAGAATTGATCTTGATATTTTGTTTAAATAGAAAATCATTGTTAGATCATAACTTGAATTTACTCAATAAAGGTGATACTTGAGGTTTGAGGGAAGACATTTTTTATGGTCTAGAGAGATGTCTCAGCAATTAAAGGTGCTTGCTTGCAAAGCCTGCTGGTCTGGGTTTGATTCCCTAGTATCCATGTAAAGCCAGATGCACAAAGTAGCACATGCATCTGGGGTTCATTTGCAGTGTCAAAAGGCCCTGGTGTATTCATCTTCTCTCTCTCTCTCTCTCTCTCTCTCTCTCTCTCTCTCTCTCTCTCTCTCTCTCTCTCTCTCTCTCATTGCAGGGTTTAGGATATTTCAAATTACAAATGAGGGAATTTCAGCCATCAGGCACACTTGACTAAAAAGTCCAGGCATTTTGATTCAGGGAAGAAATGAGCTCTCTGTCTTAGTTCTCTCTTGACTTTGTTTCCTTAATGCTTAAGTTCTAAATTGTAACACCTACTCTCTTCTGTCTAAATGTCTATCCTTTACACCTATATCCTGGAGAACCCTGATGTTTTCTCTTACTTTGGGGAAAGGAGAGAGTAAGGAAGAGTGAAAGTGAAAGGGGAGGGGAAAATGCAAGCCCGTACCACCTTCTTTTTTCTAGATAATTCTAACAAAGATCTCCTTTTAGTATGTTGATTCTATTTAGGTTAATTATATGCTTATTTTGTATAATTTATTGAGATGGTAATACTGGATTGATTTGTGGCTAGGAACTTATCCTAGAATAAGTTCAACTTCCCAGAAACATGGAAAGGTATTTGAAGGGTAAGTCAAGTAGTTCCTGCAAAACTTGGTGTAGGGATGGAATAGACCTAGTATAATGAGTGAATTATTATTATTTTTTTAATATTTTATTTATTTATTTGAGAATGAGAGCGAGAAAGAGGCAGAGTGAGAGAGAGAGAGAGAGAGAGAGAGAGAGAGAAAGAGGCAGAGAGAGAAAGAGAGAGAGAGAATGGGCCTAGGGCCTCCAGCCACTGCAAATGAACTCTGCATCTGGCTTTATATGGGCACTGGGGAATCAAACTCTGGTCCTTCTGCATTGCAGGCAAATGCCTTAACCGCTAAGCCATCTCTTCAGCCCATGAGTGAATTATTTGTAATCCTTATTTTTACTTTTTACTACTATTATTAGTTATATTTATTAAAATATTGACATTATGCTAGCTTCCTGATGCATCTGTGTCATTGTCAAACAATAAGGCACTTGTCATGTTAGAATACAAATAAAAAAGAATCTGTCAATATGTTACTAATTACAGTGATGATATTTTCATTTTATTCATAAATCATGATCTAGGACCCTTATGTCTCTAGGCTATATAATCATAAAGGACTTCTGAGAGGTTAAAATATCAATTGTAAAGTTTACTTATATGTATAAATTTAAAATGTCTCATCTAATTTTCATTTGATCTCGGTCTTACCAAATCCATTTTTCTGGTTTCAGGTTTCCAATAACAGTGAGGTGAAGACATACAATAGGCACTATAGTAAGGGAAGTTCGGAGTGACAAACAATAGAAGGTTTAAAAACAGAAGGAGTCTAGGAATAAGTTGTGCTAACTATTTCTGTGACCTCAAGGGCATTATAGTATACTCACTGTTATTCAAAAACAAACATAAAAAGGGATATTGATAAGAATGTGCCTGGGTCCTTAAGAAAAGAGATTACTTTTAAAGAGGCAGAAAATTTGATAAGAGCTCTCAAAATAACAGTTGTATCTTTTAATCTAGCATGTTCATTTCTGAACTCTTATGTAGAAAAACATGCACGAAGATGTATGTACGAAACTGTTCACCACGGAAAATAAGATTCCCTCCTAGAAGCACCTGTCAGTATACAAGTGATGAAAAATGCTGTTGTATATGCAGGCTTAAAAGGAAGTTGGCAGGGGCCTGCAAAAATGGCTTGCAAATGGCCTGGGTTTGATTCCCCAGTACCCATGTAAAACCAGATGCACAAAGTAGCACATACATCTAGAATTCCTGTGCAGTGGCTGGAGGCCCTGGTGCGTTCATTCTCTCCCCCTCTCTCCCCCTCTCTCCCCCTCTCTCCCCTTCTCTCCCCTACTCTTGCAAATAAATAAAAAAATATTTTGAAAACTAAATAAAGGCAGGTTTCATTTGCAGAACTGAATAAAGATCGCCTTATTGTTTGAGTTTATTTATATAGTTTCAGTTTGTATATACAGTTAGGCATAAAATTTATGAAATTGTTAGATATTCTGAAGAAGTCTGGATGGATACATCTCAAATTGTTTTCCAGTGTGGTTATCCTTGCAGAATGGGAATGAGCAAATGGCAAGGGAAGGGATTTAAAAAAAATTTTTTTATTGATAGTTTCCATAACTATAGATCACAAACCATTATGATCCCCCCCTCCCATATCTCTTCCCCCTCTCAGTCTCTGTTCTGTTTCGGTGTCATCATCTTTTCCTCCCATTATATGTAGGTTTATCAGGCATGTGAAGTCATAAATATCAAAGCCATTTTATGTCTGGAAAAGGACTGTTTGCAGTCCTACCCTTCCTTTGACACCTCTTCCACAATAGACCCGAGCCTTGGGAAGTGTGATAGAGATGTCCCAGTGCTGAACACTCCACTGTCATTTCTTCTCATCACTAGGGTGTCTTTTGAGTTATCCCAAGTGGTCACCACCATCTGAAAAAGAGAAGCTTCTCAAGCCAGAATTGAGAGCAGCAGTATTATGTGGGTTTGCTCATTATTTTAAAAAAGTGCTTATAAGGCAGTTTTGTGGGCTTAATATGTGTATTTAGCCAGACAACAGCAGGCATTACTCTCATAGGGTCCATGACCTCCCCTTCCATAGGGCTTTTGACTAGGTCTTCAGTACCATGTGCTTTCCCTCCCATGGAGCGGGCCTCCAGTCCAGTTAGAGAGCAGTTGGTTTCTCCCACAATAGATGTGCCATTATTGAACCAGTTGGCACATTTGGCCCGGTGGGCCAGTCTTAAGACTTGCAAGGCTCAAGACTGGTGTTTACCACCACTGTCTCCCATAAGGCTGCATGAAACCGTAGCTTTCTGTCAGCTGGTTAACAGGGAGGTTACCAGCTCAGCTTCAGGTTGATTTCGAAGCCCAAGCATATGTGGTTTTTAGCAATAGGGTCTTACCATCTCATTCTGGTGGGCAACCAAGAGCCTTGGCAATGGCTTGTAATGTTTTAGGGGGCCTCAGGAACCTAGCCAAAAACTCACTGGGAGGTATTCCACCCTTGGCACTGTAGTTTTTCTAGTAACAATCTATGGCTACTGGCTGTGTCATTATATGAGAGAGAACATGTGGTGTTTGGCTTTCTGGGCCTGGGTTACCTCACTTATATGATCCTTTCCAGATCCATCCATTTAAGGGAAGGTTTTTTTTTTAATTTCATATACTTTTTTGTGTGTGTTTATGAGATGTGCATACATGTGTGTTCATATGTATATGGGTGCTTGTGTGTGTGCAGGTGAGTGTGTGTGGAAGCCAACTTCAGTTGTTTCCTCAAGTATACCATTCACCTCTTTCAAGCTAGAGTCTCTGTCTAGCCTAAGCTGAACTGGAATTCATTATGTAGTCTCAGGCTGTCTTTGAACTCACAGTGATCCTCCTACCTCTGCCTCCAGAGTGCTGGAACTAAACCACACAAGCCCTATGCCCTCTTCCCCCTCCTTTTATAAAATCTTCCTCACCTTTGACCTCCCTTCACTCCAAGCAAGACCCCCTCATAGGGAATTCCTTAGGACTTCCCTATTTTTATATTTCATTTATTTGTTGAGAGAGAGAAGAGAGACAGACAGACAGATGAGCAACAGGGCCTCCAGCCACTGCAATGAATTCCAGGTTTATATGCCACTTTGTGCATCTGGCTTTATGTGGGTACTGGGGAATTGAACCTGGGTCATTAAGCTTTGCAGGCAAGTGCCTTAATTACTGAGGCATCTCTCCAGCTCCCATCTACCTCTTTTTGAGAAAGGATCTCTTATTGGCCTGAAGGATACCAATTAGCCTAGACTGGCTGGCCAGTGAGCTCCAGGGATCTTTCTGCCTTTACCTCCCCTGCACTGGGATCACAGGAGCACACCACCATGCCAAGCGTTTGCTCTGGTGCTGGGGGTTGGATTTGGGTCTGTATGCTTATTGAGGCAAGCTGTCTCCACAGCCCCAATTTCATATACTTTTGAATTATTAAAGTATTATCAATGATTTTGTATTACTTTGGTAGTTTAAAAAAACACAAGCAAAGAAGATGGTATACTTCAAAAGAGTGCTATCACAAATTACAAAGAAAAATTGATAATTTATAAAGCTTCAGTAGCCTAGAATATTTAATAGTCAGACATAAGCCCGGTCTCAGAGGACCTGAGTGACCAAGATTGTGTCAGTGTGACAGACCTCATCTATTCAGTGATAGACTTGTTAGCTGCTCTTCTGCTAAGACTGAAAAGTAAGGTTTTTCACTTATCTTCAAAAAGCGGGGCAGAGTGGGGGGATTGGAATTGAGCACTACTTAAGTGATGCTTAAAATTGCATATGAAAAACTGAATTTCATAATGAGGAGCGAATTTATTAGGATTTATTATATACTCTATTCAAGTATTTGTATCTTTTTAAGAAATATTTTTATTTATTTGAGAGTGTATGTATGGGTGCCATGGCCTCTTGCCACACTGCAAACAAACTCCAAACATGACCACCACTTTATGCATCTATCTGGCTTTCCATAGGTACTGGGGAATTGAGCCCCTGCTGACAGGCTTTGCAAGCACATGCCCTTAACCACTGAGCCTTCTCTCCTGCCCATGGTTTGCATCATTTAAGGAATTACTGCATACTTGAGGAATTTTCATCATAACAGTGTGTCTCTCAGCAGTAGTGATTTTTTTCAGCAAGTACATGGTTGGAGATAATGTTGCAATTATTTGTGTGATGAAGGGTTGGGAGGCATGATTAATTTGCAGCCCCCTCCCCTCCCTTTCTCTCCCTTCTCTTCAGTTTGCCTCCCTTCCCTTTCCCTCCCCTCCCCTTTTTCCCCCCTTCCCCTCCCTTCCCCTCCCCTCTCCTCCTCTGGAGATGTCCT
Organism: Zapus hudsonius; assembly: GCA_004024765.1. Classification (NCBI taxonomy): domain Eukaryota; kingdom Metazoa; phylum Chordata; class Mammalia; order Rodentia; family Dipodidae; genus Zapus; species Zapus hudsonius. The sequence goes on along the minus strand of PVHP010001899.1, from coordinate 58,960 downwards.
GCTTTGGGTGAATGACTAGTAAGTGATTGAATTATCAGATGCTGTTTATGGTATGTTTTGTTCAAAGGGAAGAGGTTTGCCTTGTTTATTTCCTCATTCCGTAGTAGGCAGCATTCTTCTAGTGAACTCCTATTTGTGCTCTTGCAGAGGCTAATTTCCTATATAGGAGAAAAGCGCTGCTCAGTGAGGCATGCTTTGTGTTCAGAATATTTCCCTTTCATTATTATGGCTTTTGGGGGGTGGGGTAGAGTCTTGATATGTAACCCAGGCTGGCCCCCAATACACTATCCTCCTTCTGCAGCCTCCTGAGTGCTAGGATTGTGGGCATCCATCAGCCTTCCCTTTGCTTTTTAAACATATTGCAAGACTAAACCTTTTTTTTTTAATTTGGGAGAGAAAATAAGTATGGGGTGGTGCCACTGCAAATGAATTTCAGATGGATGTGCCGCTTTGCACATCTGGCTTTACATAGGTACTGGGAAATTAAACTCAGGCTTTCAGGCTTTGCAAGCAAGTGCCTTTAACTGTTGAGCCACTTCTCCAGCCCTATACATTTTTAATTAGTCTTTTGTACCACACCTGTTAAATTTTTTGCTTCTTTTATCCTTTCATCTTCTTTTGAAGCCTAGGCTTCAAAACTAGGGGCCAGGATCTCTCTATATAGCCTAGGCTGGCCTGAACTTGTGGCAAAACTTCTGGCTCAGCCTCCCAAGTGCTGGGATTACAGGTATGTGTCACTGAACCCAGCTAGATATCTTTTATAGACTTTGATCTTATGGAAGCTCAATAGTTGCTATTAGTCTCCAGTAGTTACTCAGTTTGCCTAAGTACACATCTACCTGAACCGAATGATTTATTACTTAAGTACTTTTTATCTCTTAATTCTAGAATGTAATCTCTACACTAAAATATAAACTCTACAAAGGGAGGAGATTATTGTTTGTTCTGTTTCATTTGGTCCTAGTTCTTAGAATGTGCTTGGCAAGAACAAGCATTTTTTTTTCTATATTTACTTAATACTTCCTTTAGCTCTTAATACATCAGCACTATTTTGAGTGCTTTTTATTAGCACATTTCATTTTTCTAAAATCCAGTTCGATTGCAGTGCTAATTATCAATGAGAAAACTGAGGTATGGAGTGATTAAGTCAGAGCTACAGATGTTCCTGCTGAGTATGGGCTCTTGTTGATATTACTTCTCACCATTGATTTAATAACCATTTAATAAGTCACTCTTGAAGTTCTTCTATTATCAGTGCCTAGAAAATCTTTGAATCTGTAAAGACTCTTGATATCTGAAATAATAAATTATCCAAAACTGAATAACATACTTTCTAACTAACATATCCATGTAAATATAACATAGTAACAATTGTAGAAATTTTAAAAATTAGATAAATTAGATTATATAATTATAAATTTGGGTTTGGTTGTATATTTTTCCATAGAATTCAGGTGAAAAGAACTAACAATTTAGGAAGTCCTTTTTCCTTGTAAGAAAATGTGGTGGCACTCTTTGATCCCAGCACTCAGGGATCAAAGGCCCCAGGTCGGAGGCCAGCCTGAGACCAAATAGTGAATTCCAAGTCAGCCTGGACTAGAGTGGGACCCTGCCTCTAACACCCTCCCCAAATGTTTTTCTCATTAATGAAGTTTTTTTTTTTTTAAATTTAATATTTATTGTCCATAATGAGTTACATTATTTAGTGGGCAAACCATGTGTTGTTATCCAGACTTCCCCAATTCCCCCCCTCCCCATCCCTGATCAGTTGTATATCCTCCTTCGTGGGCTGTCTGGATTAGTCCTTGTGGCAAGTTTTTAAAAAGTAACTTTTCAAGAATCTGTATTTACTTTCATTTCCTATTAAGGGATAAATTTGGAAGTGTGTGTGGTATGTGTGTGGATGGGTACGTGTGGTGTGGTATATGCATGTGTCTGTGCTCCTGCAGCACCCATTCACTTGCCTGAGGTGCAGGTGCTCACTTGTGGCCCTATGGAATGTTAGGCATCCTGCTCCATTGCTCTTTCTGAGCCAGAGTCTTACTGATATGGGACTTTGTTGTTTTTTGTAAGCCTGGGTGATTACCTTGGTGGGACTGGGGTCACAGGCATGCATGACCCAGATGTTTATGAGGGATTTGAAGATTCCTGAGGTTCCCTCAGGCCCTCATGACCGTACAGGAAGTGTACTTAACCATTGAGCCATATTTCCAACCATTTTTTAAGCCTCATTTACAAAGTGGTCGATTTCCTTATGAAGATTTAGATAAATACTTTTATTTCTATAATTTGCTATACATTGGATATAGTATACTACTTTAGATTCCCTCTGATTTTTTTGGGGCGGGCAGTATTCACCTTAAGTCAGTTAGCTATTCTCTCCTGATGTCTTATCAGAAGAAAACAAACTGCAATTGGAGAAATTTTTGTTTTTTCTCCCTCCCATACTCCCCCAACTAGGGTCTCACTCTAGCCCAAGTTGACCAGGAATTCACTCTGTGGCCCCAGGCTGGCCTCAAACTAATGTGGATCCTTCTACCTTAGAAAGATATATGTCACCATGTCTGACTTGGAGAACTTTTCTTTACTATCATGTAACTATATTTCCTTTATATGTTTAGATTGGGGTTCATACAGTTAACATGTTTTAGCTGTTTTTTTATTTCTTCCTGCCTATGGCTTCTGTTCTTATATTTTTGTGTGCCGTGGAGCTCCATTTAATTTAATTTTATTCTGTTGGGCCTAGAAGGATGGCTCTCTTTCAGATTGTTTGTCCACCAAACTATTAACCTACTTTTGCAACAACTGGGTTGTGTCATTTTCAGTTTACATATATTGCTGTTGTATTTAATCTTCACAAGAGTTTGATGATTTTTGTCGCCATTGTGTTTCTAACACCTTGTCAGTACCCAATACTGGGCACCCAGCAGTACTTTGTTTTGTGGAATGATTCAGTGAACTCGTCCACTTTCCTAGTAGATGAAACCAGGCTCGCCTACTTAAACAAGAAATGCAAAGCTTATTCCTGTTATTAAGAGAAAGAACTTTCTTAGGTTAAATAATCTAAGCAGAACCACACACATAAAACTGCCAGCCTGTGTTTGTTTCCCCAGGAATGTGGGTAATATGAAACCAGATGCTTAAAGTGGCTCATGTGTCTGGAGATCATTTGCATCACCCAGAGGTCCTGGAACACCCATTCTCTCTCTGTCTCATAACTAAATAAATTAAAATATTTTAAAAATTCTTTCCCATCTTTAACATACCTGAACATATTTTTAAAAATATTTTATTTATTCATTTTTCAAGCAAAGAGAAAGAGAGAGAGAGAGAGAGAGAGAGAGAGAGAGAGAGAGAGAGAGAGAGAGAGAGAGAACACGAACCAGGGGCCACCAACTGGTGGGTCTGTCTTATGTGGGTCCTGGGGAATTGGACCCCGGGCCTTAGGCATTGGAAGCAAGTGCCTTAACCGCTGAGCCATCTCTCCAGCCCACATATTTTTTTTCTAAAAGACCTATTTTTTTTGTATAAAGCTCTCACTGTTGTGCTCATCACCTGCTAAGCAGTACCGGCATGTTGCTGGCACTCCTTGGGTACGGCCAGTGGAACCGAGACTGGGATGCGTAGCCCACATTCACATACTGTAAGTAGTGTGCTGGACATGCTGAAGATAAAGCAGAACTAACTAGGGGTCTGCTGTAAACAGTGATAATGGACAGTTTGTGCACCTTTATATCTGAGAGCTTGTTTGGCGTTTTCCCCTAGGTCTTATTTCCTTTTGTCTATTCGGTATCTGTCACTGTTGGAGGCATGAAAGTTGAGACTAAAGCTTGTTCTTTTAAAAATAATACATTTAGGGAACTGGCTCACCCATTAAAGTATAAATCACACACTATAAAACTCATCCTCCAAAAGCAGTGTCTAATTTTAGAGCATTTTTATTATTGCCAGAAGAAGCGCTGTGCCCATTAGGAGACATTTCCTCCTTCTCCAGGCCTGGGCAACCACTAATCTATTTTCTGTATCTCTGGACTTGCCTGTTCTAAATCACTCTTATATTCACCATCTCTTCCTTGTTTTCCCCCTTTGAGTTTCTTTTGGAACTGACGAAGTCATGTATAATTACTAGTTTGCTTGCTGGCTCTTCTTTCTCTATCAACCCAATACCTGAACTATGAGTAGCACTTTGTAGCTTTGCTGCTATTTGAGTGAATGTGAAATTAATCCATCCCTCACAGTGAGAACCCTGGTTAAGAAAGTGTAGTTAGAATTTCTTTATATGACTCAGAAGGTTTTTTTTTTTCTGTGTTCTCCATCTATTCTTCCCACCTCAGTGCTTGTCATTCTCTTACATTTGATGTTCCAGCAACATTGAACCCACCCACAGTTCTTATAAATGCCACAGCTCTTTTTCTTTGGATTCCTTGTCGTGGCTCATTAGATCTTCTCTGTTTAGACTTGGCTGTCCAGTTTCCCAGTTCTTTTATTTAAACATTATTTGTGAGGAGAGAGAGAGTGAGAGGGATTTTATAGGCATGCCAGAGCCCCTTGCTGTTGAACACTAACTCCAAGTGCATGCGCCACTTTGTACACCTGCCTGTTTACATGGGCACTGGGGAATCAAACCCTAGCCATCAAGCTTTGCAAGCAAGCACCTTTAATCACTGAGCTATCTCCCAGTCCTAGTTCCCAATTCTTGTTCACCTCTTTAGGCTTAGTCAGAGTATCAGATATAAAAGTGTCTATGTTTCATTTGTATAGACCAATGATTTTATCTGTTAAAAAATGTTTGTGGGGCTAGAGAGATTGTTTGCAAAGCCTGATAGCCCAGGTAAAGTGGTAAATGAATTTGGAGTTGGCTTGCAGTGGCAAGAGGCCTTGGTGGGCCCATTCCTTCTCTCTCTCTCTCTCTCTCTCTCTCTCTCTCTCTCTCTGCTTGTAAATGAATAAAAAATTTAAGTTTGTGCATGTATTTGTATAGTTGCTTAGAAATTATATATGCCAGTGCAGTAATTTCATAAATATTTCTAAGTATTTTGAGCAGAAAATGCTTGTAAGGCATAATTTCATCTTATACCTTACTTTACAGCTAGTGAAGATGACTATAGATTTATAGCGTATTGATGGCAGGGACTCAGTAAGTGTTGGTAGGAACTTGCTTCTCAGGGTTTTACTTGTTTTTCACTTCCCTGGGTGTTAGCCCTGCCCTTTTCTTTCCTTTTTTTTTTTTTTTTAAAGAGTATCCATGCTGCATATTGTCATCCTTGGCATGCACCTGTCTGTCTCCTACATTCTGTCATTATTGGCATACACCTCTTGGGCATGTGCTACTCATACCCGATGCCCCAGGAACATGCACAGCAGCTAGCACATAGTACACAGTTATTAGTGGAATAAATAAATTGAATTGGGTAAGAGATGACAATAATTAAAACGGATTCTTCTTCAGTTGTCATCTGAGACACGGTTGGGCCATTTGTTTAAAAAATGCTTCTGGCCGGGCGTGGTGGCGCACGCCTTTAATCCCAGCACTTGGTAGGAGGATCGCCATGAGTTCAAGGCCACCCTGAGACTACATAGTGAATTCCAGGTCAGCTTCTGTTTAAATTGTAATGATAGACTAGTTTTTTAACATATTGTATACTCACACTTATGTAAAATACAAGAAAATTAAATACCAAAAAAAGGCCATGAAAAGAGATAGAAAATATAGCCATTAGCTTTTTACTTATGATTCAACAGACATTAACTTACCCTTCCAAGAGTCTATGCACTGTACTTGGATGACAGAAAGCACTGTGGTCAGTGCTATAGCTCATTTCATTCTCATGAATCTATGGGGTGGGAGCTGTTGACACCACACAGGAGGCTGAAGAAATTCAATAGATTGCCTCCAGGCCCATAAATACTATGGAAAACAGCCAGGAGTCAAGCTTACATAATCAGTCTGGCTCTAGAGTACATATGCTAGATGCCTCATTTTATAAAGATGAAATAAGGTAGCATTTTATTTGAAGAATGTTAAGAATAGACATGGTTGCAAGCAAAGATAGTCACAAGTCAGAATCTAATTATTTGCCTAAAAATAGGGAAGTTAGTCTGGGAAGATGGCTCAGTGGATAAGTATGTAAGTTAGATTCCCAGAACCCACATGCAGCCGCATGTGATACAGTATAAAAGTGGAGACTTTTTTTTTTTTGTGCTGTATTGTTTTATCTTTTGTTTCAGTGTGTATGTAGGGTGGTGCGTGCACATGTATGTGTCCTTGCCTGTGGTGGCTGGAGGGGAATGTGGGGTGTTAAGTGCCATTGCTCTTCCGCCTGGTCTTGTTTTGAGCTTGTGGGGGTTCACAGAGTCTGTCACCTCCGCTCCCCTGGGGGTCTCTTCATCCTTGTCTCCTTGCTAGACTCTGGTTACAGGTGTGTGGACCCAACTAGCTGTTTAAGTGGAATCTGGGGATTTGAACTCGGGCAGTCTTAGGCCTCCTCAGGCCTTCATGCTTGTGTAGAAATGCACTTAGACTCTGGGCCATTTTTTTTTAGGCCCAGTATTTTAAATTAGCATACAAAGTACTAAGTATCATTATGGCATTTTTATTCATAGCATCTTTATTTTTTTTATTTTAAAATATTTTATTTATTTGAGAGAGAGAGAGAGGGAGAGAGAGAGAGAGAGAGAGAGAGAGAGAGAGAGAGAGAGAGAGAGAGAGAGAGAGAGAGAGAGAGAGAGAGAGAGGCAGACAGAGAGAGAAAGAGAATGGGCGCACTAGGCCTCCAGCCACTGCAAATGAACTCTAGACACATGTGCCCTCTTGTGTATCTGGCTTTATATGGGCACTGGGGAATCGAACTCTGGTCCTTCTGCATTGCAGGCAAACGCTTTAACCGCTAAGCCATCTCTTCAGCCCGCATCTTTATTTTTTATTTACGTCGGAACTTTAGTTATATTAACGTACATTAATTTGATCATGTTTCTATTCTTTTTTTTTCTTTTGGGGGGGGTCTCCTCTCCCCTGTACTCCAACCCCCGGTGGGCTCCTTTTCAAGCAGTCCATCCTCTGTTTTGTGTTCGCTGTTTTTTCGTCCTCTGCCCTCCATGCCAAAATGACGATAGGCTTAGAACTGTGCTGGTCTTGGGAGGATATCCGTTACCACTGTGGGTTCATGTCGGGAGGACTAATTCGAGCATTCTAACGGTGAGATGACGGAATCCCTGAGAGCTTGTGGGTTTGCATGTGAACAACGAGGGGAAGGCGAGGACCAATGCCGGAGCACTCTGAACATAGCCTGTGGTTCATATTCACCTGCTGCCTCTCATAGACACGCACACACACACCAGAAAACAAAAGGGAAGTTAAGGGCTGGTATTGCTCACGGTAGAGCACTTGCCTGGCATGCCAGTGCTCCAGCCTCTCAGAGAAAAGGGGGGTTAGCAACGATTTCTATAGACAAGTAGTGTGATGGAGGATGGCAACCAACTGTTTCTTTATCCCTAGTCAGCATCTGCTTACGTGTTTACCATAATGCCTTTAATATTAAAATACCTTGTTTGCCAAACAAATGAGTGGTGCTGCCTCTTTGAACTGTGTCTTTGTGCTGTGACTCAGTTTCATATACTGAATACTTTGTGTTTTTCTTCCTCCTACTGGCATAATCAAATCATCAACTAGAAACAGAAATAAGTATATTTTTATCAGTGTAGTTATCAGTTTTTTTTTTTTTGTTTTTTTTTTTGAGGTAGGGTCCTACTCTAGCCCAAGCTGACTAGAGAGGCACTCTAGCCCAGGCTGGCCTTAATTCATGGTGATCCTCTCAGACTCCCAAGATCTGGGATTAAAGACATGAGCCACCATACCTAGTTTACTTATCATCAGTCTTTTAAAAACAAAATATAAAATAATGTCATAATATCATAACAAAATATAATGATCATAATATGCTAATAGTTGGTAGATGACAGTATTGCTATTTTGATTGTCTTACATTCTGAAACCTTTGTGAAATTGGGAAAGTTTTGAATATTTTCATGTCCATACTATTGTGTATAAAAATTTAAATATCTTTTTCCTATAGAAATCTGGTTAAGAAATACTGCCCCAAACGTTCCTCCAAAGATGAAGAGCCAAGGTAAGTGAAAGACTCGTTTCTTGTTGCATCTTAAAAACATATTTTTTATTAGTAAACTATTCTGCTATATTGTCATCAAAATTTCTTGAAAAGTTAATTTAATAAAAAAATGGTCTTTTTAAAAAGAACTACTACTTATAAGGATAAGTAATTTAGTGAGCTTGATCATTAATTAAAGGGAGGCTTTCCAAATATGGTTTAAACTAGGACTTACTTGGGTAATTTAGTCTCCAGAAGAAAAGACTTTCTCCACACTTTATAGTTGTCAGCTTTTTGGATTCTTCCTTTCATTCTTAAAACTATTTGGCTCGTTGATTTAAAAGGGTAGTGAAAAGGAATGAAATATAGGGGGTAATTTTTGAACCTTAAATGAAAGGCTAGAAATTGCGTTTGAGCCTTTTGGAAGTCTTAAATAGTAATATGTGGATGGCTATTAAATGCAGAAACAAAACAAGAGTAGACTAACCAAACAACTTTGTGTGTAAGTGTCAGCTGTCCACATTCTTGGGTTTGCTGTTATTGGAGCTGTTAGCCTTCAACTGTAAGTGTTCCTACATGTGTTCAAGGTAGATATATACATTTTAACACAGTGCTTCTCTTTGTTTCTCTCCTTCCCTTTACACATATTTTTACCCTTATTTTTGCCCCCTTCTCCCCTTTGGTGCCACCCATAATGGTACTTCACTTCCATTTAGGATGTGGGCAGGCATCAGACAGCTCTGTCCAGCTCTCATAGCCAAGTTGTTCTGTAGATCAGCCATCAAGAAGCACTTGAGTGCTATGATTGGCAGGTTCTGTCGTGGAGAGCACGCGTTTCATCTCTGCAACACTTGCAGCTGCCAAGCCTAGGAATCCAACCAAGTTCATTTCCAGGCTCAGGCCAGTCAGTGGGCAACCTAAGAGATTCCACTATGCCAAAAGAGCCTGCAGGTAGTATTCTTACTATTTTTTGACCCCCAAATATCCCTTAATTTATAAATTGAAGGGTACTTGAAGATATTCAAACACAGACTACTTGAGCTTAATACAGGATTCTTTCCATATGAAGTTAATTTAGAAGTAGTAGCTGGGATTTAGGTTGAGGAAGTTAAAACTAGTCAATTGTTAGGCACAATCCATACCTCACTAAAAGATTGTAATGGAAGCAAAAATAAATGTCACTGTTATAATGTGTTTTTCCAGGTTTACCTCGTGTATTGCCTTTTTTAACATCCTTAATGAGTTAAATGACTATGCAGGACAGCGAGAGGTGGTAGCAGAAGAAATGGCACACAGAGTGTATGGCGAATTAATGAGATACGCTCATGACCTGAAAACTGAAAGAAAAATGGTAATTTATAGTTTTTATAGGTTTGTTTGTTTTGCTTTTGTTTTTTGAGACATGATCTTATGGAGCTTAGGTTGACCGCAATCTTGCTATATAGCTGAGGCTGGTCATGGACTGATCTTCCTGCCTCTACCACTCAGGTGTTGGGATTATAGGCATGTCTACCTAATTAATACAGTTTTATAAAAATACTTTCAGAGAAGTCACTTTTCTTTTTAAAAATATGTAAATTGGGGCTGGGCATGGTGGCACACGCCTTTAATCCTAGCAGAGGTAGGAGGATTGCCATGAGTTTGAGGCCAGCCCTGAGACTACGTGGGGAATTCTGTGTCAGCCTGGACTAGAGTGAGACCCTACCTTGAGTGTGAGAGTATGTCTTTAATCCCAGCACTCCGGAGGCAGAGGTAGGAGGATTGCCGTGAGTTCAAGGCCACCCTGAGACTACATAGTGAATTACAGATCAGCCTGGGGGAAAAAATTGTAGGATACACTTGCTAACTTGTCATCCTTTTGATTTGAGAACAAGATTTGTCAGGGTAAAGCCACAGACCAAATGCAGCCTACTGCTTATTTTTGTTTCCTAGATTCCAAGCTAGGAATGTTGGTTTTAAATTTCTAGGTGATTGAAGAAACAAACAAATAGCTATTTTATGGCATGTGAGATTATATAAGATTTAAATTTCAGTGTTCATAAGAAAAATTTAACTGAAACACATATTCATTGACATATTGGTTGTGGTTGCCTGTACACTCTACAGGTTGGATACCATGTAGCTTGCAAACCTATAACATTTTCTACTCATTATCTGACCTCTTCTAAAAAACTTTGTCAATCCCTATTGAAAATGATTGTTGTGTTTTAAAATCCTGTGTCTATTTTAAAGGTTAAAAATATTGATGTCCTGAAATAATATATTTTTAAAAGGCTTGCTTTACTCTCTTCCTAAGTCTTGATAAAGTAAACATATACAAACATATATGTATATTTGTGTATATATGTATGAACCTTTTTGGAACTATAGAATTTACTTAGTATTTAAGTGTAATTATTTTTGTTTGTTTTGTTTGGGTGGTGGCTATATAATCTTTAGCATCTCCAAGAAGGACGAAAAGCTCAACAATACCTTGACATGTGCTGGAAACAGATGGATAATGTGAGTTACAATGTTTTCATGGATAATTTACAATTTTGCTGAGTAGGTTACCCCCACATGCTATTATACTTTACATTTATTTGCATTTACTGTTTTCAATGTATTGTTTATAACTTGACCTTTATTTTGTTGTATGAAGTAAAAATGGAGAACATGAAATCATTTTGTTATTTTTCTTTATTTTTTCCTATGAAACTACAGTTGTATAAATTCTCTAATCTTCTCATCTCTTAGACCTTGAGTAGTTACTATGACTTATTAAGAAAGTATCAAAGTAGTGAGAACTTGGAATACTATTTGAGACTGGGAGAACCCAGATTATAATTTTATTTACTTGCAAGGGGGGAGGGAGTTTGGGGGGGGGAGAGAGAGAGAAAGAAAGAGAGAAAGAGAGAGAATGAATATGAATGAATTCCTTTAGCCACTGCAAATGAACTCCAGACACATGTACATCTGGCTTTAAGTACTGAGGAATCGAAGCAAGGTCATTAGGCATTGCAGACAAGTGCCTTAACTGCTGTGCCATCTCTCCAGCCCATATTCTAATTTTTGAACCTTTTCTTAGCCTTTTATTTCTCTTGTCCTCATTTTTGTTGTATGGGAAATGAACAACATGAACTAGATGGCAGGAGGTGTTTCTTCCAGCTCAGTAATTCTATAACTGCTGCTAATCCGTGGCTGCTGGTCACAGGCCATCATCCTATTGTCAACAAAAATACTTTGTAGGACAAAATTATAAAAAAAATGTATAATTTACTTAAAAATTACAAAACAAGGGCTGGAGAGATAGCTCAGAGGTAAAGGCACTTGCCTGCAGAGCCTGACAACTGGGTTGATTCCCCAGTACTCACCTAAAACTAGATGCACAAAGTAGAGCATGCATTTGGATTTTCGTTGCAGTGGTTGGAGGCCCTCACGCTCCCATTCTCTTCCTCTCTCTGTGTCTCTCTTTACCCCCACCCCCTGCTTTCAAAAAAATAAAATATATTTTAAAAAATTACTAACTGGGACTGGAGAGATGGCTTAGTGGTTAAGACACTTGCCTGCAAAACAGAAGGACCCTAGTTCGATTCCCCAGTACCCATGTAAGGCCAGATGCACAAGGTGGTGCCTCTGTCTGGAGTTGCAGTGACTGGAGACCCTGGCATGCCCATTCTCTCTCTATCTGCCTCTTTCATTCTCTCTCAAATAAATAAATAAATAAATAAAATCATTTTTAAAAAAATTACTGATCGGGCATTGTGGTGTATGCCTTTAATGCCAGCACTCAGGAGGCAGAGGAGGAGGATCACCTGAGGCTGCATAGTGAATTCCAGGTCAGCCTGGATTAGAGTGAGACCCTACCTCAAAAGAAACAAATAAAAATTATAAAATAATAATGATTTTCCTAAGATAGTGCTAATGTGGCTTTTCTTAAAGGTTTTAGTGTACAATAATTTGAAAAACAGTGTCTACATAGAATCCAATAGTCTTTCTTACTTGGAAGGATGTATTAAACGATTTTTGTAGAAGATACCCTTTTTTTTTCCTCTGGGTGTGGGGTTCAAGATAGGGTCTAATTCTAGCTCAGGCTGACTCACTGTGTAGCCCTAGGATGGCCTTGAACTCATAGCAATCCTTTTGCCTCAGCCTTCTGAGTGCTTGGATTAAAGATGTGTGCCACCATGCCAGCTACTTTTTTTTTTTAAAACTTTTTATTGATAGCTTCCATAATTATAGACCATAAACCACTATGATTCCCCTCTCACCCTCCCCCATATTTCTTCCCCCTCTCAATTCGTCTCTGTTTTGTTTCAGTGTCATCATCTTTTCCTCCCATTGTGTGTAGTTATTATCAGGTACTGCGAAATCATGAATATCAAGGTCATTTTGTGTCTGAAGTTTGCCTTGTAAGCAGTCCTACCCTTCCTTTAGCTCTTACAGTCTTTCTGCCACCTCTTCCACAATATAACCTTAGCCTCGGGAAGTGTGACAGAGATGTCCCAGTGCTGAACACTCCACTATTGTTTTCTCTCAGCACTATGTGGTCTTTTGTATTATCCCAGTGGGCACCACCATCTGAAAAAGAGAAGCTTCTTAAGCCAAAAGTGAGAGTGGCATTATTCTTTGGGTATGCTTATTTTTTAAAAAAGTGCTTATAAGGCAGTTTGGTTGGCATAATATATGCATTTAGCCAAACAACAGCAGGTGTTACTTCCCTAGGGCTCATGACCTCCCCCACTATAGGGTTTTTACTAGGTCTTCAGTACCAGGCATGCTTTCCCTCCTGTGGAGCAGGACTCCAGTCCAATTAGAGAGCAATTGGTTTCTTCCACAATAGATGTGCCACTATTGCCCCAAGTTGGCACATTTGTCCTGGCTGGTCAGTCTTAAGGCTTGCAAGGTCCACTGCTGTTCACCACTATTGATGACTTGCTGCATGCAGCTGTAGCTTTTACAAGCTTTCTTTCAGCTGGTTAACAGGGAGGAGGTTTCCAGCTCAGCTCCAGCTTGATTTCTCAGTGACCTGCAGCTCAAGCATGTTTGGTCTTCAGGAGTAGGGTCTTACCGTCTCATTCTGGTGGGCAACCAAGAGCTTTGTCAATGGCCTGTGATGGTCAGGGGGCTCAGGAACCTCCCTGGCCAACAGCTCACTGAGAGGTATGCCATCCATCCCTGGCACTGAAGTTGTTCTAGTAACAATCTGTGGTTACTGGCTGTGCCATTATATGAGGGAGAAGATGTGGTGTTTGGCTTTCTGAGCTTGAGTTATCTCACTTAGTATGACCCTTTCCAGTTATATCCATTTCACTGCAAATTTCATAATTTCCTTTTTCTTTAGAGCTGTGTAAGTACTCCATGGTATAAATGTACTGTATCTTCATCATCCATTCATCAGTTGAGGGACATCTAGGCATCTAGGCTGGTTCCATTTCCTCTAGCTAGTATAGTAAATAGAGCCGCAATAAACATCCAGCTACTTTTTTTAAACCTTCAAGTTGCCAAGTGATTTACTCTGTACTAGCTTTTTTTTTTTTTGCACACGTGTGTAGAGTATATGTGTGGTACACTGTGGTATAATGTGGTGTGTGTATGACATGTGCAGAGGCCAGAAAATGTCAGGTGTCCTTCTCTTGCTAGTTACCTGAGTATTTCCTTTAGCCCAGAGCTCCTGTCTAGCCAGCCAACATCAGTGATTCTCCATTCTCTGATCTCCGCTTCTTCCCACACACACCAGGGTTACAGACACAGATGTGTGTGGCCATGCCCAGCCTTTTATGTGTGTTCTGGGAAGTCAACCTCGGTGGTCTCCTGCCTGAGAAGCCTTCATGCTTAAGCAGAAAGCACTCAATGCTTAACAGCTGAGCCATCTTCCCAGCTCATGGACACTATATATTCCTTAAGAAATAATGCTGATGAGAGGCTTTAAAAATCTTTTTTTTGGCCTGGCATGGTGGCGCACGCCTTTAATCCCAGCACTCAGGAGGCAGAGGTAGGAGGATCGTCGTGAGTTCAAGGACACCCCGAGACTCCATAGTGAATTCCAGGTCAGCCTGGGCTAGAGTGAGACCCTACCTCGAAAAACCAAATGGAGTCTTGGGGTGTCCTTGAACTCAAGGCGATCCTCCTACCTCTGCTCCCGAGTACTGGGATTAAAGGCGTGTGCCACCATGCCCGGCCTCTTTTTCTTTTTTTAAAGGTAGGTACTCACTCTATAGTCCCAGGCTGGCCTCAAGCTCACAGTGATCTTCCTACCTCTACCTCCTGAGTGCTGGGACTAAAGCGTGTGCCATCACACCCAGAAGAACAAACAAACAAACAAGCAAACTTTTTTTTTTACTAACAATTTTTATATATGTATATAATATGTTTTGATCATAATCCTCTCATTACTTCTTATCCCCTAAATCCCCTTTCACTGAACTCTGAGGGGAGTTTTTCATATTAAATTGGTTTAGTTCTAATTATTAGAAGAACTTTAAGATTGAAATTTTACCAGCACATGCATAATGTTCTGGCGTCTCTTCTTATCATGTGAATCTTTTGCTTAGCTTTTTAATTTTTAAAAATGCATAATCAAACCTAGATTAAATCTCTCTTTTAACTGTCTGGTGGTGGTAGATTCTATCACCAGTGCTGATTTAGAATTCTTAGGTATATTAGTAGTCTGTTTTTGTTTTGATTTTCTTTCTAATTGGTTTCACCAAGACTTTTAGGGAGTATTTTCACTGATTAAATTTTAAATTGCCTTCACTAGCATCCTTAGTATCTGCCATCTAATGAGTATGTGTTTATGTGTGTGTTTTACTTTACACAAAAAAATAACAGACTCCTACACTCTGGAGATATTGGTTCCTTTAAAAATTGATGTTGGCACAAATCATTGTTGACAATATGTGCTGACTTGCATTTAGAACAATTCACAATTATTAAGAAGTTACAGAGGTTATAAGTAGGAAAGGGCTGGGGAGATGGCTCAGTGGTTAAGTGTGCTTCCTGCTCAATCCTGAGGGCTTGAGGGGCTTCCCCCATAGATCCCATGTAAGCAACTGGGTGTGGTCATGTACACTTGTAACTCCAGTCCTACAGGGGATCAGAGACTCGGGAATCCCCAGGCTCAAAACAAGACAGGACAGAAGAGCGGTGGAACAGGACACCAGACATTTTGCTTTGCCACCCTAGGCATGACCCCCTACTGCAAGCCGGTATGTGGGGTGCAGATGACTCAGTAGAAAAAACGACTTGTTGCACAACCAGGAGGATCTGAATTTGATCCCTAACATCCACATCAGAAAAATAAAAGCCAGGTGTGACTGCATGCCCATACCACCAGTGCCAGGAGGGCAGAGACAGGATTATCACTGGGACTTGCTAGTCAGCCAGTTAAACAAAACAATGGCAAGCTCCAGGTTCAGTGAGAGACTCTGCTAAGAAAATAACATGGAAAAACAGTAGAGAAGGACACCCAGTATCTTCCTCTGGCCTCTGCTTGGGTGCACACAGCACACACATCTGCACACACCAAGAACAGAAAGAAAATACATCAGAAGAAGAGAGATTTCTTTATGTCATTTGCAATACAATTTTAAAAAAGGTGAATTCACACTGGGGCTTGTTGACCAAAAATTGGCTCCAGGTTGAAGGTGAGACTCAGTCTCAAAGAGTTATGCGGATGAGTGATAGAGGGGGTACCCAATGTTCTCTTGTGACCGCAGCATGTGGCATGCACATCTGTACGTACATGTGCATATGTCACATTACACACATCACAACACTTATGTTCTACCTACCCTCACCCAAAAAGACATGCCAAAAAAGGTGAATTTAACCCTATTCAATGATATTGAAAATATTCTGTGTATGAACTAGGCCCAGGATGTACAAATATGAATGTGATCTGGTTCTTTATTTTGGGGGAGCCTATATTCCAGTAAAGGAGACTGAAAAATTCTTGTTTAATGTGTAGAAATAAGTATTGGATTCTATTCCTAATTCTGTCTCTTCCTGTTTGATCAAGAATACAAGATTATAGAATTCCTACCATTTTTGAAACAGTTGAGAGGAGACTAAAGAACTTGTGGCAGGAAGTTGAATTAGTGACAGCATTGAAAGGTGAGGGCAAAATCAGACAGCTATTACCTGCTGGATGAACGGAGTAGGTAGCACTGGCACTTAAGACGAGGGCAGAAACAGCCTGTGCGGGAGATCTGGAAGGAGTGGTCAGAGAGTGAGAAGATAGATATCCTTGTGCCAAGTCTCACGGGTAGGAGCTGTGAGTACCAGCCTCCTTCCAGAGTGGTCAGCAGTTCAGTGATGTCACCAAGGCAGCTTTGCCACTCTGCCATCTTAGTCGTGCAGGTTCAGAGTCTTTATCCTGTGCCCTGATGGTCAACGGTCAATGGCCAGGCAGCCATACATAACCTCATTTAACCTGCACTTAGAGGCAGGAAAAAGGAACCCCTTCCCTCCCACTGTCCCTTTTTATCAGGGAGTAGAATTTTGCCAGAAAACCCCAGCAGACTTCCTCATTGGTGCCATTGATGAGGTTAGGTTCCTCGCTCGTGCCCAGGCTTGCTCCCTGCTGTCTGAGGAGTCAGACAGCAGGTGACAGCTACTTGAACTTACATATTGGGGGTAGATTCTGCTAATAAGCAAGGGTTGGGAGTAGAGGTAGCAGTGACCAATCTATAAAAAGCAGGATGAAATAAATAATCTTTCCTGGAGTGTAGTCCTGTATTGTATAATGATATGCTATCTCCTGGGGAAGGAGTATTTTCAATTCTGCTGTATTCATAATTGTTTTGCTGTTGCAAGAAAATTATTATGTAAGTATTTTTCCACAAATAAGATACCTAATATAACAAGACTCGTTTGTAAATAGCCTTCATTTATACTAAAATTAGTAGTTCATAGCTACTTGTTCTTAAAGGAGCTTGGACACAGGCAGAATATCTAGGTCCCCTGCTCTCTCCTTCAGCAGCACTCCTCAGAATGCCAGTAGCAAGACCTTTTATTTTTCAGGAAGGAATTAGAAGAGGCTTTCTCTAGAGATTCTTGAACAAGTTATAGTAAAGCTCTTTACAGGGGTTTTCCATGGAAACTACCAGCTATTTCACCCTAGAGGGAAAGACCATCGTCCATTAGCCCCACTTGTGCTTTTCATGGGCGTCATAGCCAAGGGCTCTGAGACATTTAAAGTAAACATCTAATTGTACACATCAGACATGTCAAAAAAATGTAGGAGAAACAGTAATTTTGAAAGGAAATGAAGGGGCTGGAGAGATGGCTCAGCGGTTAAGGCACTTGCCTCTAGTGCCTAAGGCCCCAGGTTCAATTCCCCAGTACCCATATATGCCAGACCCACAAGGTGGTGGCCCTGGCGTACTCTCTCTCTCTCTGATTGAAAATGAATAAATAAAATATTAAAAAAGAAGGGAAGTGAAAATTAAAAAGCTTAAAACAAGGAAAACACTCATAATTGGACTTAATTTTTCAGAGGGAATAGAGGAACTATTACATCCCTTAAAATAAGGATAAGGCACTGTTAAGAAAAGGAGCATACCCTACTTTGAAAAACAGCAAAAAAGGAGCATATAAAAGAAAGAAAGAATGAGAGAGAAAGGTAAATAAACCTCCTAGAAAGAACAAATCGACAGAAACAGATTGAAACTGTGAAAGAATATAATAAAATTAAGGGACTCATTTAGCAATGTCACTTTCAAGACAATAGACATCCTAGATTTTTAAAAAGTGAGAAGTCAATAAAATTGAAAGACATGAGTTTCCAAAGGAAGGAATTTTCTATGTACCAATATAATGTCTTCAGAGCACTTCGGAGAGTGAGATCAGCCACCTGAGAGGGAATCAAACTCAAAGAGCTAGGCCAGGTGTGGTGGTGCATGCCTTTAATCCCAGCACTCTTGAGAGGCAGAGGTAGGAGGATCACTGTGAGCTTGAGGCCAGCCTGAGACTACAGAGTGAATTCCAGGTCAGCCTGGGCTAGAGCGAGACCCTTCCTCAAAAAACAAAGAAAGGGCTAAAGAGATGGCTTAGTAGTTAAGGCATTTGTCTGCAACGCAGAAGGACCTGAGTTTGATTCCCCAGTGCCCATATAAAGCCAGATGCATAAGAGGGCGTATGTGTCTGGAGTTCATGCTGTGCCCATTCTCTCTCTCTCTCTCTCTCTCTCTCTCTCTCTCTCTCTCTCTCTCTCTCTCTCTCTCTCTCTCTCTCTCTCTCTCATAAATAAATAAAATTTAAAGAAAACAAAAAAAAACACCCAAAAAACAAAAAGCTACCCCTAGTGCAGTTCATAAGCCCCTACCCATGGACTGATCCAGTGTGCCCACTGAGGAGGATTGCGGACAGAGAGGAGGAAAATTGGGGGTACCATCACAAGATTTGCTTACAGTGTACCTAATTATTGATAATAAAGATATTTAATTTTAAAAAGCACCAAAAACAAAATAAAAAACTCCAACAAATCAAAATAAAATAAATGTGCTTTATTCAATAGGCCAGTAACAAGAACAGGAATAGTAAATTTCTGAAGGGAATTATTTTCTAATAAAGAGCTCTGTGCTCAGCCAAAATTCACCAATTAAAAGTGGCAGTGAAGGCTGTGGGTATGTGTTAGTGGGATGTACAAGGCCCTGGGTTCAGTCTCCAGAGTGTCCAAGGGGTGAAAATAAAGGCAGTTCTAGAAGCTGTCGCTGAATGTGTTTTGCAGAATGAGGAAGTGATCTCAGAAAAGGAGAATGCCAGAACTAGGATCTAGGAGATCCAAATAAGAGAGCTACAAGGAATGCCTAGGACTATGGGAAAGGAAAGCCCAGGAAACGGCCAGGCCCCAGGCATAGCTGGTATTGTTAAGAGAAAGTTGGGGTTCACACACCTTAGAATTTAAGAGTACCCAGACTCTTGTTCTGTAAAATTAAAGAATTAAAGTTATAGACCACCAGAAGATAAGATACAGTGGTAGGCTTAATTTAAAAGGAAAAGAGAATCTATAGCGATCTCCAGTCACTATTGAGAAGAGCACATTAGCCACATGGCTATGAAGTCAGGGGATCTGTGCTGGCCAGCCAAGCAAGAGAAAGAAGGGAAAATATAAGAGAGCTCCCTCCCCTCATGAGGAAGAAAGGTTCATGTGAGAAAGAAGCCCCAGCCCCCTCACCACTGCCACCAGAGATGGAGATTCAGATGTGTCTCTGCTGGGCAGCCATGAGGGAAAAGAGGACAATTCTTCTCTAGGTGACTTATCTCTGGCCCCCGGTGAGCTAGAGAGACAGCTGGTTAGTCTATCTTTGACCAATCAGTTTTAGGATTAGTTAAGTTTTAGGGTTGAACTCTGGTAAGAGACACCTCCCACTCAAGGGGAGGTGGTCAGGCAAGGCAAGAGATAAGCAGAGCCTGCCTACAAACACAAGTCCTAGGACATTCCTGGTTACCTTAGGGGTCCCAGTCACCCTAACCTGTCATAATGTGAGTTCAGATTTACACAGATTAGAGTCCTGTAGGAAACTTAATCCAGAAAACAAATTGACAAAATTCCTAATATTACTTTTAATTGACTGTGGAGAGATTTCAACAGCTGGAAGAGACTGAGGTTGAATTAAAGACGAGTGTATTAAAAGCCAGATACATGTACGTGTGTGTGTGTGTGTGTGTGTGTGTGTGTGTGTGTGTTACTTGGCTCAGTTGTAACTAGCTTTTTATGCATGTATGTGAGTATATTTGTATAGGTGCATGTGTGTGTACATTCTCACTTGTCAGCGCCAGAGAACAACCTCAGGTGCTGTTCCTTGGCATCTCTCATTGGCCTGGAGATTACCAACTAGGCTAGACCTGCTGGGCAGTGAGCCCAGGGATTCTCCTATCTCCATTTCCCCAGTACTGGGATTACAGGTATTTGTTACCACATCCAGTGTTTTTACGTGGGTTTGGGGGTTAAACTCATGCCGTCATGGTCATGAGACAAACACTTTGCCAACTGAACTATATCCCTTGTCTTTTGAATAACTTTTATAAAGTCATAGTAATTTGAATTAAGATATATATATATATATATATATATATATATATATATATATATTTAAAGATGTGGACATGGCTGGGTGTATGACACATGCCTCTAATTCTAGCTCTGGGGGCTGAGGCAAGAAGATTGAAAGTTCAAGGCCAATCTGGGCTACATAAGTAATTTCCAGGCCAGCCTGGACAACATGGTGAGGCCCTATTTAAAAAAATAAAAACATCTCACAAGGTGTTGTAGCACAGTGATAGAGCACTTGCCTGGCATGGGTTCATCCCTACCACCACCAAAATAGCACACAAAAACAAAAGGTGATGAGATTCCCGAGACACTTGACGCACAACAGAAAACCACTTTGAGGGACATTTGCACACCTAAATCACATTAGGGTCCTACCAAAAACGTATAAAAACAAACATCAAAACCAACCAGTAAAACAAAAATCAAGCCAAATGACCCATTGAAGGTGAGCTTATAATTTTTTTTTTTTTTTTGGTTTTTCAAGGTAGGGTCTCACTCTAGCCCAGGCTGACCTGGAATTCACTATGTAGTCTCAGGGTGGTCTTGAACTCACAGCAATCCTCCTACCCCTGCCTCCTGAGTGCTGGGGTTAAAGCCACCACGCCCGGCTGAGTTTATAATTTTTTTGAACAGGAGTTGAGCTATATAGTGAGTATTGGTAATACCTGTGCTTTATCTTCACAGTCTATATTTTTTTCACAGTCTATATTTAATGCCTGGTATTTAAAATGCACAAGTTGGTTATAATACTAAATTTCATCCTCTAATTTAGAAAGGACCATTTTCACTTTTTGTGTTCAGTTCATGTTTGCACAATACACGGTGGCGGCATTTCAAAGTTTTTACTTAATGAAGATACACTAATTTTATTTTCTCTGTATTTTATTTTTAACAGAGCAAAAAGAAATTTGAAAGAGAATGTAGAGAGGCAGAAAAAGCACAACAGAGTTATGAAAGATTGGATAATGATACTAACGCAACCAAGGCAGATGTGGAAAAGGTAAGAAGAAATAATCCAAGCCCCCTTTTATTGTCATAGATTCATTGTACACGGTGGTGGGAAAACCCACCTTGCTATCGCAGTGTCATATGTGGAAAGTGACACATTTGTATCTGTGTGAGAAGTTCTGAGGAGAGACGTGTATCTACATCTGACTATGCAATGTTTTGCCCACTTTAATTCACGTATATTTTTGGTCTGAGACAATAACGTGATAATGCCTTGGCAGAGGAAAAACAGTTGCTTCTAGGATTGTTTCGGCTTCATTCCAACATTAGGTAGAAAGCAAGGTATGTCAGTCAGGTATGTAAATTGAGTATGACTGAGTAGTACTCCTTCATTGTAGAAGAGAAAACCTGGTAAAAATGTCACAGTATCCAATGATTACACATTGAATTCTTTTAAAAACCGAGCCTCTTGCCACCACTTCTGAACCAGATCTCTTGTGGCCTAACTCATGGTGGGACTCTTCCTCGCATTCCTGTGTTTATATTGTCTTAGAACCTTTTGGTAGTGAAAGTGTTGAAATGCTGGGATTTTTAAATATAAATGAAAAGTATTGTATGTACTAAAGAACCCCCATTAACATATTTTCTTGTTTAGATTTTATAATTCCTTAAAAGATTGATTCTACAGAGAAAAAAAATAAAAAGGGATAGAGGAATAATTTATTTCCTACCTTCTACTTCGTTTGCCAGTTAAAAAGCACAAAACATAGGAGATCCTTTAGTAT
Organism: Zapus hudsonius; assembly: GCA_004024765.1. Classification (NCBI taxonomy): domain Eukaryota; kingdom Metazoa; phylum Chordata; class Mammalia; order Rodentia; family Dipodidae; genus Zapus; species Zapus hudsonius. Next base: position 37,085 of record PVHP010001899.1, on the reverse strand, counting down.
AACTCATGATGTCTATATATTTTTGATCCTGTTTCTAATCACTTGTATTTTTCTCTAATTTAAATATCTGGTCCTATAAATGTACAGTCTCAAGGCATTAGTTTATTTTTTTAAATATTTCCTTATGTTGGCTTCACTAATCTGTTTTAAGTTTTTAAGATTCATAGAAAAATGCCGAATCTATTTTTCATAAGAGCTTTTATGTGTTTTAGCTTAATAAGTATTCCACTTAAGAAATAGGTTCAAGGTACCTCTATTATAGTTATTTTTATTTGAATTCCCTTTAAATGACCAGTGTCCCACTAAAGTAGTTTTCTGAAATTGATGATAATTCAGGTAGTCTTAAATTTATAAGGACCTAGGTAACCACGTGGTTGGAATTGACTCCCATTGAGTTCATGGCTATCTGAAATCCCCTTCTTTTCTCATGTTTGAAAATATGTATCTCTCAGATAGAACTTAAACTGTATTTAAAATTTATATGGACATCTTTATCATTTATTAGATTTAATCTGCTTTTACAGTTTGGCACGTGTGTGTGTGTGTGTGTGTGTGTGTGTGTGTGTGTGTGTGTGTGTGTGTGATGCTGAGGTACATAACTGATCTTGACTATATTAATTTCCTTTCCAGCATTATGTCATGCACATAATTGATCAGTAAGTCTTGTCATTACTAGGTAATATTGTGGTTTAAGAGTAATGGTTTTATTTATATTTATAATCTCACCTATATAGACAATACTCATTGACTTTCTACAAGAAATTAAGTACATTATGGACAAAAAAGAAATTAATTACAGAATTATACTCTAAATAAACATTAAGGTGCCAATGGTTTTATAGAGATGGAAACTTTTGTTGAATATTACATTATTTGAACCCTTTTAAATTACTTTTCTCACGATATTTCACATTCTAACTGGGTATAAGTGGATTATAAAGAAACGTTTCACTGCTTTTTTAATAACCTAAAATATTTCTGAGGTTACTTGTTTTCTCTTTTGATTTAAAGTGTTCTGTTTCAAGTTATAATGTCATTTACTATTTCCCATGTGAATTTTGTAAGGAATGGAGGAAATGTGGCAGTACAATCTGGAAGCTTCTTTTAAACTTAAAGATACCGAGTCTAAGAGAGTCAGTCAGTTCACTTCCCTATTCTGATGTTGGCTAAATCGACTTCTAGTACAATTTTCAGAAAAGAGAATTTCTCTGATGTTGGTGGGCCATTTTGCCTTAGGCCAAGCAGCAGTTGAACCTGCGCACGCACATGGCCGATGAGAATAAGAATGAGTATGCCGCCCAGCTACAGAATTTCAATGGGGAGCAGCACAAGCACTTCTACGTGGTGATCCCGCAGATTTACAAGGTGAGCTCAGACATGTCATCCCGTGTAACACTCATATTGTTTGTCAGTGTGTTGTGCAGGCGAGGCAAGCGTCTACCACTGAGCTACACTTACTAAGTCCCCAAACTTAGCTATTAGATCTTAAGACACCCGGATGTTTTAATTTTACTAGCGACCAAGATTGGTGACCAGAAATATTTTTATTTATTTATTTGAGACACATACACACAGAAAGAATGAGAAAGTGTGTATGTGTGTATGGTCACACTAGGGCCTCCTAGCACTGCAAATGAACTCCAAGTGCATGCAGAGCTTTGTGCATCTGGCTTTACACGGGTACTAGGGAATCAAACCTGAATCATTGGGCTTCATAAGCAAGTACCTTTAACCACTGTGCAATCTCTCCAGCCCTTATAATTATATATTTGTAAATTGAATGTCCTTATTATTAAATAACAAACTTTCCTATATTTTATTGTTAGTGTTATAAATAACCCACACATACAATTAAGATGGTGATATTTTTCAGATAAGTTGTAGTACTTTGAAAACAAGTGCCTTTAACCACTTAGCCATCTCTCCAGCCCAGGACTTAGCTTTTGATTACATACCAGAATCATTGGCATTAGTAAAAATGGCAAAAATAAATCTAGCATGCTTTTGCTAGCCTGGTTTCAGCCTGCCTACCTTGCTGGGTCTGTTAGAACATAATTGTATTTTGCTTGCTTACTGGTCCTGTGTACCATCCATCACTTAATGCTAGACATTGCCAAATAGGTGATGACTCTAGGATTTTCATCGGAGTTGTATTACTACTTTTTCAGAAAGAAGAGAAGTTAGAGGAAAGGGCGGTTAGTAAAAACAGTGCTAACTGAAGTTGTACTTAGGCGGGCAGAGCCTAAGTGGAAAGAGCATCAGCCCAGCTATATTTTTTATTTATTTTTTCCTTTATAAGACAAAGAAAGTGTAGTGAAAGTTGGAGGACCTGAGTTGTTTGTCATCTCCTCCAGAGCATTGAGCCTGTTGGTCCTCGCTGTGGGAGGGCAACTGGCTAAGTCTATGTATTTTGTGGCAAGCTTAACTGAGAGGTCTCAAAATACAGGTCTCAAAATAAATTCCCAGGCATTGGAAAGTAAAAAGGAGAAGTGATGGGAAGGTTCCGGGAGTTTGGGGACTTGAGCAGTGGAGGAAAGACAAAGGCAAGTGTGAGAACCTCAGCAACTTGAGTGCACTGGACTTGGACTATCCCGGCATATTTCCCAGGGGCATTTGCCAGTGGATTTTGGGTTGTGGGGATTTTATATAGGTGCTACTGTGGCAGTGTGACTTCTGTTCCTTTCATGTGCCCAACCCTTTACTGGTCACTCTGAGCTGGAAACTGTGGTAGGTCTGGGCGCCTGATTGTATCCAATTAACTGTGGATGCTTCATCTAACTCGATCATACTAAAGCACTCTGAACTAGTTTAAGGAGCCAGAAGTATTGGATTTTATATCTGACAGGTTAATTTTTTTAAAAAATCCATGCTTTAATCTTGTCTTCAAATGAAACTTTTTGCAAGCTACTCTGGTTGAAGAGTAAAAGATAGGAGAGGGATGGGGGCAGGAGCTGGTAGCTGGGGAGGGGATGTTTTACAAAGACTTGAAAATCAGTGTCACCTGGTTTTTGGATTTACTCAAAGCCTTGGTTGTTTTCTTATTTGTTTATTATTTGGCAGGCCTCACATTGTAAAAATTTCAAGTCTGTATAGCACTGTTGAATGATATTAAAAACAAAAATCAGGGCTGGAAAGATGGTTCATTGGTTAAAGGTGCTTGTTTGCAAAGCCTGAAGGCCTAGATTCAATTCCCCAGTATCCACGTTGAGCCACATGTACAAAGTGTTACACACATCTGGAGTTTGTTTGCAGTGGCCGGAGGCCCTGACACACCCAGATTCATCCATCCATCCATCCATCCATCCATCCATCCATCCATCCATCCATCCATCCATTCATTCTCTGTGTCTCTTTGTCTGTCTCTTTAAGTAAATAAATAAAAATATTTTTTAAGTGTATTAGAGTAGAAACCTTTATTTGTACAGGGGATGGGGTCACTAATGGCTCTTTTTTTTAAATTCCTGATTATTAGCAACTACAAGAAATGGATGAACGAAGAACAATTAAACTCAGTGAATGTTACAGAGGATTTGCAGACTCCGAACGCAAAGTTATTCCCATCATCTCAAAGTGTTTGGAGGGAATGATTCTTGCAGCAAAGTCGGTCGATGAAAGAAGAGTAAGTGCCAGATAGTTTCTCTGGGTTCATGCGTGTGGTGCAGATGTGCGGTTTGAGGGAACGGAATGGGCTGGGAAAGGAGGGGGATCATGTGACCCTGGGTTCTAAATTATATTCCACAGAGGAAGGCCTGGTGGTAAACTATGTTCCTGCATTCACATTGAGCTCTTACAGCTGACCAAGTTCTGGTTCTTTGAAGGAAGCTGTCTAGTGTTCTTTGCCCACCAGTGTTTCAGTTGTAACCCAGGACTGTAACATTTGAACTACGTGTTATAAATTGTCTTGTGCTGTGAGTTTAATGAGAGGTTAAAAGGATGCGTCAGACAGAACTAGAGTTGTGAGTTACCCTTAACACAGAGTCAGTGCTTGAGTTGGATCAAGAAACATGGTAGAGTGTGGAATAATGACCCATGAGGAGGGTGAAAGATGTCATCAGAAGCAGAGGAAACAGCATGGTCCTGTTCTTCTCATGGAAATAAATCAAATGTTGTAGTGCATTAGAAATGTAGCAGAGCCATGAAGCTAGTCACTTCTCAGCCAGTGTTGACTGAGTGGACAGAAAGCATGATTGCCAGAAACAAGAGGATCCAAGGGAAGAGCAAGAGAGAAGAGCTAGACTTAGAGGGCGGGCAGATAGGTGCCACGTATGCTAGCATTCACGGCAAATTCATCAAGCAGATTCTAGTGAGGAGCCTTTCTGTAACTAACGGAATCCTTAAATTTAAAAAGAAAAAAGAATTTTTGCCTTTTTTCCTTGTGAGTTCCAAAATTCTTGTATACACATATGTTCATTACATACTCTCTCTCTGTCTCTCTCTGTCTCTCTCTCTCTTTCTCTAGTAAATCATAAGATTTACTATTTTTCTATTGGGATTAAAATACTGAGTAGTTATTATAACTTTCACAGGAAGAAATTATTCACTTTAAAACTTTGATGAGCAGAAGAGGGGGTAAAAGAATGTAAACCATGGTGGGAGAGAATATCCAGAGACATTGTCCCCCCGCAGCAACAACCCACAAAGCAGGGGACGGGGAATGGGCTACCTCTTGTATAGTTCACAACCCCCCACTCCATGGCCTGATCCAGTGTGCCCAAAGAGGAGGAAACCCAGTAGATTAGGGACAGGGAAGAGGGAAATGGGAGTGCCATCATAAGATTTGCTCATACAATATATCTAATTATGGATAATAAAGATATCAATAAAAAAATCAATCTCTTAAACTTTTATGTCTTCATACTAGTTAAAGTTTTGAAAGTTAATGTATCATTGTAAACAAGTAAAATGGTTTTAAAATTTTGTTTCTTGTATATAGGATTCTCAAATGGTGGTAGATTCCTTCAAGTCTGGGTTTGAACCTCCAGGAGACTTTCCATTTGAAGATTATAGTCAGCATATTTATAGAACCATTTCTGATGGGACCATCAGTGCATCCAAGCAGGAGAGTGGGAAGGTGGATGCCAAGGCCACAGTAGGGAAGGCCAAGGGCAAGTTGTGGCTCTTTGGAAAGAAGCCAAAGGTAAAAATCATAAAGTTCTCGTAAAATCAGACATTTTTAGTAAGTCAATTAAACCAATATAGATATTGATTGGATCATAGTTTACTATGAATGGAGGATAAATATTTTCAATTTGAATGATTTAATTAACCTTTCACTAATTAGAAAGTGAAGTTTTATATCTGTGACCTGCACTTAATAATGTGTAAGAATATTAGCTAAGTTGTTAATCTCATGTTTTTGAAATTTTATATGCATATAGCTTCTGTCAGAATTTCTAAGGAAGCGTGTTCTAATTAAAATACTGCTAGCATTGACATTCTCAATTGGAACGAATGATTAAGAACAGTGATAGTAAATGAAAAATTAATCCTTGCAGCTCATCCTGATAAGATTGTTTTTACTATTCATAGGAGATTTTAATAAGAAGGGCTCATGTTCTTGATTTTAAGAAAAGCTCTCTGGTTTACTAATAGAATCTTACTCTTTTTTGTAAAACCCCAGCATTTAATGTGCTGCTTATTTTAGGTAGATGAATAAAGCTCAGAATGTAGCAAATAGAATACATGAGGGTTTGCCTGTCTTGTCAATTGAGGGATTGTAATAAAATCATGTGAGAAAAAACCAGAACAAAACCAGTTATCATATCACTAAGGAGAGTAGATGTGTACCTTTTACCTGAAATGCTGTACTTATTAAGTATACCTGATTATTTTAATTCACTTCTTTGATCTTGCTGTATGCATGTATATAACATTTAACTTTCATATCTAGAAGTATCTTTAAAGGCACAATTATAATTAACTTAGGCTTTATGCTTTTAATAATATTGTTCAGGCAAGAAGCTGAGAGGTAGACCTGTTTAGTCAGGTCAGAGTACATGAACAGCTTAGAAATAGAAGGAATATTAAAGTTTATATAAAAGGGTGAAATAAGGATGAAATAGAAGCAGTTTGAGAGGAAAGTCTTAAATATAATGATTTTTTTGCCTGTTTATAGTATAATCAATTACAGCTTTAATATTTTCTGTGACGACTTCAAGTATAGTTGCTGCCTTTCTCTCTCAACAAGTACAAGTCCATGGTGGTCCTGATATTCTAGAAACTAGAAGAGAACTGATTTTTCATCTAGGTCATATTGTTCTTTCTACATTATAGTTTGTGTACTCTATATTTTTAATTTATCAGATTATTAAAAAAACAAGTGAAATGGTATATTTTAAGGTAAATTTGACTTTTTAAAATGATAATTTTTGGCAAAACTATATTTGTTCTCTTACAAGTATTTTTATAGAAAACTATTTGAGGTATATTTTGTGAAAAATATGTTGCCAGAAATAGAATTTTCATATAGGAAAAAACTATGCACACTTGGCTTATTGATTCCTTTCTTTATTTCCGTATTAGCCCCAGTCCCCACCCTTAACCCCTGCTAGTTTATTCACATCCAGTACTCCTAATGGGTCCCAGTTTCTCACACTCTCCATTGAGCCCGTGCATTATTGTATGAATGAAATAAAAACAGGGAAGCCCAGAATTCCTTCTTTCAGAAGCCTCAAAAGAGGGGTAAGTTTAATAATGGGTTGAAATGCATGATGGCCTAATTGTGTGTGTAGTGTGGCTTTTAATACTCTCCACCCTCATTATAAGGCACTCTCCTATAAATATATAGTTTAAAAACACCACAGAATTAAGTATAGCTGCCCTCAAGTTACAAACAACTCCTCTTTATAACGTTTGAAGTGTTCAACCATAAAAGAATGGTATTATAAAGAGGGTGCTGGGTACAATCATATTTTAGCTATTTTTTTTGTTTATGTGAAACCATATGTCCACCATTGTCTTGTAATGTATTTACATTTTTTAAGACTTTCAGTAATTTGTCACTGGAGTTGTAATAATTTGTCACTAATGCTGACTTCACCTGCCAGTTTTATAAAGTCTTGTTTTGTTGACAATAAAATATCAAGTTTGATTTTAATTACCCTACTTTTATTTTAAAAGCATAAAACGTTTCTAATACATTAGTAAAAAAATTAATAAGCCAGACTGGTGACACATCCCAGCATACCTGTAATCCCAGCACTGGGGAGACCGAGGCAAGTTCAGAGCCAGTGTTGGCTATGCTGTGAGATGCTGTCAAAGAAAGCAGGCGTGTTAAACATAAAGTCTGTTAAGATCAAATTAACACCTATGAAATGCTTAGGTATTAGTAAGTAATGCTTATATAGAATTTGTTTTCTTGCACTAAAAATAAAACCCACAAACTTTCACTAGAGTTTTCCCCTTATTTTTAAAAAATTAGCTAGTCTTTGACATTTTACTTATTCCTAAGAGTACTCTGCAAATGAAGACTTTTAGACTTTGAAAATGCAAGTACAGTATTAATCTGCTTCTCGGCATAACTATTGTACTGCTAATAAATAAATTAGTGTTAATTTTTATTTTTTCTTGGCTCTGATAATTGAACACACATCCTTGTATATACTGAGCAGTCACTTCCAGCCCTGAAATTTTTCTTGTGTATGTTTGTTTTTTGAGTAGCGCTCTTAGCATCCAGAGCTGTAGATTGGTAAGACTTCTGGGCCATTTGACAAACAGGTGTGGCAATCCATAGATGAGTCATCACCTGGTCACAAGAAATCATGCTGAATTCTTCCCTTTTTCCTTTCCATGCTTTTCTTTCTCTCTATTTTCTTCTGTTTTCCTCTTTTCTGAAATTAAACTGAATTTTCAACAACTACAGAGCAAAATAGATTTGGAAAAGATTACACTATCTATACTTCTACCAAAAACAATAAGTAAACTTCATTGATGTCAGGAATACAGAACTATGTTCCAGTGTGATATGTCCACCCTTTCACTTCCTATTTTTCCTCTAGTGACATAAACTTCTTTACATCTACCTAATTTTGGATGTGGATAATACAGGCTTTTCATGACCTTTTGAAAGGTCCCTGCACATGAGTTTGAGTTACACCTACAGGAAAGCTGGTCATCACTTTTGAGAGCACTTAGTACTTGTTTGAGAACTGTAAAAATCATGTTTGGAATTTCTGCTGCCTGAGGTCTAAGGGTGGAATTAATTCCTGAGCTGCTTCTCTCGTACAGAGATGTGAAGTAAGTGTAATTCTGTGAAAAGAAGTTTAGGCAGTAAGGATGCAGGCCTGGAGAGAGAGGCTTAAATGTGGCACCTGCGTTTGTACGGAACACTTTGCAGGTAGAATTTTACAGCCACAGTACTTCAAGACCATTTGCTTGATCATTGTTAGTTTTATATTCATTGGTTGCTTTAACTTCAATATGCATACATTGTTTTTATAGTTCCTTTATTTTAGTATTAGTTACCAAACCAAAGAAGAGCACAATGTGTAAGAAAGTCTGAAAAACTCAATAGGGGATGACAGGGTGGAGCAGGGAAGACCATATTACAACTTTGAGAGTGAGAAATTTTTCTCTTTTGATTGGTATTTTAGTTCACATTACTAGCTAATATTTCAAAATTAATACATAGAAATGTTTTCTTTCTACTTGAGAGTTTTATAAAAATAAAAAGACCCAGAAGAGAAGTAAACCTTAGCAAGCTGGCAAATGTGTTTTTTACATGGATTTACATAGATAGATTTATTCAGTCTAAGCTTATGATAGGTCCTGAGATTTCTTTAAAGCTGGAGAGTTGTACCCTTCAATTCACAAAGCCTTCTGAAATTCTTGCTAGATACTGTTTTTCCCATCAGTGCGGATCATGAGGAATGTTCTGGTAGAGCAGTATTTTGGGGTCAATGGGTTCCAGTGGATCTCTTCTGAGGGACAAGTTCCTGTAGTTACTTTTTATGACATCAAGTTCTAACCATTAATGGATAACTTGGGGAACACCCAAACTTGACTTTTTAACATACAAACTAATAATTTTTATCCCATGACTACTTTATTTGGCCTTGATTATTTCTTTCTTAAAGTAATAGATTTATGAATAAGAAGTCCCTGATTTGTGTCAAACTATTCATAATCTTATAGACTTCCTATTTTGTTTTTTAAACTTTCATATATATAAAGTATAGCTTTCATCATTTAAGCCTATTTTAAAATGAAATACAGTTGGGCATGGTGGCGCATGTCTTTAATCCGAGCACTTGGGAGGCAGAGGTAGGAGGATTGCCGTGATTTCAAGTCCACCCTGAGACTACAGAGCGAATTCCAGGTCAGCCTGGACTAGAGCGAGACCCTACCTCGAAAAATAAAACAACAAAAAGAGAAATACAACTAATTACTTCAACTAATTTTATGTATTATGAAATTTTCTAGTTTATAGGAATAAAATATTTGTATATGAGTATGATTTTTGCATTGAGCACCTATTACTTTAAAACACAGAATATGTTTCTAACATTTTTACAAAGAACTTCAGTGTTTAGTTAATTATGAATTTATTTTGTTTGTTAATAAAGTTAGATAAGCTAAAAATAGAAACATTTAGAATTGCATCTATAATTTTCCTGTTTTCTGTAGAAGATATTAAAACAAAATTTCCAGTTTCTAAAATTACACCATGCAGAAATGTAGCTGGTGAAACCTATCACAAAAAAACCCCAAATACTTCAGATATTTCGTCTTGTCTTATATACAGTTTTGTTTAATAGAATTTAAAGAATACTATGAATATCTTTGCCTAATTTAAAGCTTTTTACTTTCTCAGCATGATTTACTTTCTCAGCATGAATTTTGTGATAGCAAAATTTCTATCTTAAAACTACTGACAGTCTAAAGAATGTTAAGCTTAGTTCAGAAAGACAATGGATAGCATCTGTCATCTCTTCTTCATAATCATTAATACACATGGCCAACTCATCAGAGATAAGGGGTAGATATTTTTGCCAGATATTTGCTAAGTTTCTTTCAAATGATTGTGTGAAATTGTATCTGACTTCTCTCTCTTCTTAAAACATGATTTAGAAAACAAAGAAAAATGAATTTTATTTTTATTTATTTGTGGTGTTTTGGTGCTGGGCATCAAACCCAAGGCCTTGTACATGCCAGGCAGTCTACCACCAACACATGTCCACAACTGAAAAGTGAAAAATTTAAAGGCTGCTAGCCGCGTGTGATGAATATGAGTATTAATTTTGTAAAGCTTGTTGTGTATTTGAAGTCACTCTGTCTGTGTGTGTGCGCACGTGTGTGTTAGTTACATTCTATGTCAGGTATAGAGTCCTATTCACTTTCACAATGGTGTATGTGTGGTACTTTTATAGGAGAGCAAAGGGGTTCATCTCTTCAGACACTGTTCATATTTTCAGGAAGAATAAATTTTATCCAATTTGCTAAAATTGAATTTGTGTTTTTAGTGCTGTTTTCCAAGCATATAAAATTCAGAATGAAACCTGGAAAACAGAAAATGTCTTTTCAAAGCAAAAAAAAATCCAACCTGTTGATTCATATCTAGTAGGAGGTATGCAGAGAATTTGATCCTGGGTAGCTCCATTATTACTTTGCTAGTGTTTTGAATGTGTACATACAGTAAAAGTTTTTAATGTGTATGTGCAATAAGAACAGTGCCTTACTGGGCCTGGTAGACCCCTTTAATCCCAGCACTTGGGAGGCAGAGGTTTGTGGATCACTGTGAGTTCAAGGCCATCCTGGGATTACAGAGTGGGTTCCAAGTCAACCTGGATTAGAGTGAGACTCTGCCTCAAAAATATCCCCCCCACCAAAGAAAACGTACCTTTTTGAACTAAGCTTAACATTCTTTAGACTGTCAGTAGTTTCAAGATAAACAAAAATGTTAGCTTTACCAAACTGTGATATAAATTTCAGGTAATAGTGTTTTCTTTAGCACACTGGGAAGGGCATTGTTTTTTAACTTTTCATGCAAGATTTCCTTTTAAATGGCTAGGTTTTTTTCATTTATCTTTTCAAATATTAGCATTTAAAAATGAGTGATAGAAGTAAACTTTATAAAATTCTCTTTAAAAAAAGAAAATGTATGATTGCTGGTAGATGATTACTATTTACTTCAAGTGTTAAACATAGAAAATATCTGCCCATTATCATCAGCGTGTGCTTTTTTTTTCTCTTTTTCTTATTTTCCTCCCCTTTTTTGTGCAAGTAATTTGCTTTTCCAAAATGTGCTTAATTTTTTTTCCTGGCATAATTGTTTGGATTGTAAACTGTACATGATTTATTTTGATATTGTAAAAAAATGATAGGTTACTGCATCTTCTGTATTATAGTTTCATGTGAATAATTTGCCATTTCTTTTCTGTTTTCCATTGAACTATTCAGTGGTCGGTGAAGATGGTAAGCCCTGTGTGCTGATCTATATACTGTGCTAACATTAAATAATCTCAAAACATTGTTTCGTTTTATTCAAAACAAGCGGTAAAGTACATCCCACACTTTCAATTTGTTCGTGTTATTTCCTCTGATTTAATCCATAGTCCAACACATGCCATGCCTTTTGATGTCATAGATTAGAAAATAATGTGGTTAACTGTCATCGACCCATTAAATTCTTGTTACTGAGTAGAGAGTCCTTGTCATGTTATAGAGAAGAATAAAATTTTAATTATTATTTTTAAAGTTACATAGTGGAACAATAGTTCATGTTATGCATGTTATACATAAAATTTGAAATCATGTAAATTTAATTTGTGATTTATCCTAAGAATTACTAGGTTTGTTAAAAAAGAAAGAAAAGAAATCTCCTACTAATTTTATTTTGGACTCAATGCTCTATTCTCCTGCTCTACTGAAGGGAGGCAGAAGCATAGTTAATTTATTGTGTGTGTGAATGTGTGTGTGGGTGTGGGTCTGTGTTTGGTATGTTCCTTTGATCATTTATTTCACACAGATTGATGGACCTACATGATGAAGAGCTAACCCCCAAATTATAGTGTTTAGAAAACAGATCATTTTTTTTTAAACAGGATTGGGCAATATAAGTTAGTTCCTTTGTAGTAAGAAAGCATATCAAGTGCCTCAGAGGGCTTCTGAAAAAAACATAAAAAATAAAATGAGTTTAGTTCTCATCTAGTGTGAAAATAGTTTATGGTGGTGAAATGAGATTAGAAATATAAGTAGCTATGTATCTCTTATGTATTAATTTGATAACGTTTGATTACAAATAAGCAGAAACTTGGCAGATTCTCTCATAGAAAATGGTCAGTTTGCTATATTACCAAAAAAGCCTACTACATTGAAATATATATATTCATTAAATTGAATAATTTTCAAGGTATTTACCTTTGCACTTATATAAAAACTTAATGCCTGGATCCCAAATTAGAATGAATATGACAAATTATATTGGTAACAAACTACTAATTGTAAAGGAACCTTCCATGGGAAATTTTGTTGTTCCATTATTTAGGTCAGATTCGGTCGATTGACAGGGTTGTTTTTGATGACTAGGAGATGTGAACACAAAAGCCACTTAGATAAGTGCCCCACTTTAAGCTAGCAAGCTTATTGAATGCCCACAGTTTGTAGGTCACTAGGGAAAGATTTCTAGGGATGCTCTTATTAAATGTAACATTTGATCATGGCTCATTCTGAAAGTAAGGTTTCTCTTTCTGGCAAAGGTCTGCAGCATTCAGTAGAGAGTATTTAGCATATTTTACAGGCATGTGACCGAAGGACAAGAAGGTATTTCACTTTGGAAGCTTAATAAGCTCAGTGACACTGTGAAAAGTTGAAGTATATTCATATTCTTAAAAAAACATTTTGAAAAGAAAAATGAATAAGTAAAAAATATATATAGAGAGAATTAATACTGGTTATATTAAGTGGATTCAGTAGTCGCCAATAGTGGTTCTGTTGAAATCTCTAATAATACTTCACACTGGCTGAAAGAACATTCAAGAGGAAAACGGTGACACACTTCTGTATCCCAAAGCTCCAAAGGGTAAAGTAAGAGTATTTAGAGTTTGAGACTAGCCTGGGCTTTTCATAGTGAGATGTGGTCTAAAAAACAGTAAAGGGAAAGACATCATTTGAATAAAAATAATCTGCATTAATATACTAGTACTTTTTTATTAATTTAGATAGATTCTTGAATATGAAATCATGAGAGCATCTCCAGACATCAAGAACCCTTCCTCAAGAAGGGCTATATCAAGGCCAGGCACGGTGGCATATGCCTGCTAGCACTTGGAAAGCTGAGGCAGGAGGATTGAGTCAAGTTATAGACCATACAGCATGATCCTGTCTCATAACTCCCTCTCCCTCCCCCCAAAAATAAAAGGATTATATCTTTTTTTGAAGCTTTCTTGAAAGTTTTATTCAGGAACTGCTGAGATGTATTAATTTCTAATTAGTAGACTATGCCTTTTATTTTTTAATTATCAGATTTGTTTGTTTCCAAAAAATGGTTTAATAAATACAGTCATTCAAAGACTATATGCAGTACACATAAGTAGTTATATTTACGAGGTAAGTTTGCTTATGTAGCTCAATTAAATAAAGTCTTCATATTTGTAGTTTGAACATTTATTGCATTCTAAAGATGGCAATGGATTTGATTTGGGGAGGTTACAGATAAGAATGCACATAAAGTAACAGCTCTTATAGATGAAGAAATGTTATGTGTTTCCATTTTGTTGTTGTTGCTGTAAGAAGCTCCATATGTATTCATTTTAACTTTGCCAAGGCTTGAAAATAATGTGATACAATAACCAATTATCTGTACTTGGTGATTTTTTTTTTTTTGCCTATTCTGTCTCATGAAAAAAAGGACTTAAATGTAAGCTCTCTTTTTAATGTAGTTGTTTGTACTAATACACATAATCTTTGTAGCTTGCTTTTTTTAAAATAAAAAGGGGTTGAGGCAAATTTGAAATTAAAATAGTGTCTACTTATTTAAAGTTTTCTTGGAAATGTCTTTAATAATGATTTTGCTTCTCTTTTCAGGGCCCAGCACTAGAAGATTTCAGTCATCTACCACCAGAACAGAGGCGTAAGAAACTACAGCAGCGCATCGATGAACTTAACCGAGGACTGCAGAAGGAATCAGACCAAAAGTAGTGTTCCTTTAAGTCCCCTGTGTCATCATTCTTTCTTAGGATCAACTTTGGATGATGTGTCCAGATGTGGTTTATAGAATTTTCAGAATCATTGTCCTGGGCTGGGGCTATAACTCTACAATAGAGTACTTGCTTACCTACCATTCATGAAGGTCTGAGTTCAGTTCCTATCATCACCACCATCCCCCCAAAATATCATCCCAATTGAATTGAAATAGCCTTTGAGAGAAAAACATATTCACAAACTAGAAAACTGTGGTTCTCATATGTTATAGGTAAAAATAAAATGCTTGAGGGTTTTTTTGTTTGTTTTTACTTTTTTTAATTTTTGGTTTTTCGAAATAAGGTCTCACTCTAGGTCAGGCTGACCTGGAATTCACTATGTAGTCTCAGGGTGGCCTTGAATTCACAGCAATCCTCCTACCTCTGCCTCCCGAGTGCTGGGATTAAAGGCATGTACCACCATGCCTGGTGAGAATTTTTTTTATTATAGATTTTTATAGTTGCTATTAGTATATACTTTAAAAGCTTCTATAAACTTGTTTAAAAAGTCCAATGATTCATTGTTAAGAATAGTTTTGCCACCTTTTTTAAAAAAAAAATACATATATATATATATATTTACAAGGAGATGGGTGCGCCAGGGCCTCCTGCTACTGTAAACAAATTCCAGATACACATCTGGCTTTACATGGGTATTGGGTATTTGAACCCAGGCCACCAGGCTTTGCAAGCAAGCACCTTTAATCACTATTTCTCCTAGTTTTACCACCTCTTATGCTTTAATAAATTAATTTTTTTTGTTGTATAAATTGAATTGAGTAGGGTTTTTTTTGGGGGGGGGGTGTTTTGTTATTGGCAGGGTCTCATTTCACTCTAGCCCATGCTGACCTGGAACTCATACTATAGTCTAGGCTGGCCTTGAACTCACTGTAATCTTGTTATCACTGCCTCCTTAGTGCTAGAATGAAAGGCATGAATCACCGCATACAGCTTGAGTTCAGTAGAATTTTAATTGATGGATTTTTATGTACCAGACTCATATTTTACATGGGGCATGGCATTGGATTCCTCAAAATAGCCCTGAGGTTCTTGATCTTACTATATAGATGGAGAGACTGGGAATCAGGTATACACATTTTTTTCCTTAAGGTTGGAGAGTTGATAAATGCCAGAGCTAACTCACACTATCAGAATTGGACCTTGTGAGAAGAATAGGATATTTTCATTCAGATAAGAAAATGAGGGGAGAGAGCATTTAAAGACTTGGGAAAGACAAGAGTTAAAGACACAGAAATGTGAGTGTTCTTGCCATGACCTGAAATTTTCTTTAATGTAGGAGGACTTAGAAATGACATACAGCATAATAATAAGAGGAGGGTGAAAAGTTACAGGATGAGCTAAGAAAAGTCTTGAATTCTTTTCTGCGGAGTTCTGTTGATATCAGGAATGTCCAGAAGTTGGTGATGGGATGAAAGTCATATGAGGAGCACATCATGTAACAGGGGAGGACATTGGAGGCAGGGGATTAGTTGGGGAACTTTTAAAGACTCAAATGTAACTCAGGAGAGTTGCCTGTAAAATGAAACCAGCAAAAATAAACTTGAAGCAAAAGTAATAGTCTTTTTAATATATGAATAATCTACATGGTAAGTATCCAGTTGAGTGTGGAAACACATATCTAGAACTTAGGAAAGAGAACTGGAGACAAGACATTTGAAAATTATTTGAAGATTAAAACAGTAAATCATCCTCAAAGAGGAGTGCAGGATGAGATAAGAAACCTATTGTCAGTTTATGTAACAGACATTTAAAAGTTGAGCAGAGAAGGAGTTCGTGGGTGTATGCAAAGGCAGGAGAGGAGGAGGGAAAGAAAAGGTGACTTCCGGGTCAAGAAGGAAATGAGCCTGAGGGAGGGAGTGTTAGGGTTAAAGTCAGTGAGACTGACTGGACAGAACCAGTGTAATGTGGCTACAGAAGACGAGATAGGTTAAGAAGAATCGACACATGACTGAATTGGGGTGGCAAGTTAAAGATGTCACTCCTATTTCTAGCACAAATGAGGAGGAGGAGGAGGACAGTGATGCCGAATGGAGATAAGAACTCTGATGGAGTAGTGGAGCCGGGTGGGAATATGCATCATTTAGAGCTAGGCATGGTGGCGCAGGCCTTTAATCCCAGCACTTGGGAGGCAGAAGTAGGAAGATCACTGTGAGTTCGAGGTCGCCCTGAGACTGCATAGTGAATTCCAGGTCAGCCTGGGCTAGAGCGAGACCCTACCTTGAACCCCTCCCCCCCCAAAAAAAAAAACAATAAAGTTTTCTTTGGGACAGGATGAGTTTAAGAATATTGAGGAATATTCTACCAGCCATTTATTAAAGCTATATAGGTATGTAAAAATATATAAGATGACATAAATGAGACCTTCTTTTGGTACTAGAAGTTTTAAATTGTGATTCTGTAACACTGTCAGCTTTATGCAAGTTGTCTTTAATTAGGATGCATTTGTCTAAATTTAGAAATGTGATTGTATTTCAGATAATGTTGCACTTGAGTCCCCAAAGACAAGAAAAGCTCTCATCTAAAAACATGAGGTGAATTTTTAATTCTGTGGTTGTCTTCTGTTTCCTAGAGACGCCCTCAACAAAATGAAAGATGTATATGAGAAAAATCCACAAATGGGGGACCCAGGAAGTTTACAGCCTAAACTAGCAGAGACCATGAATAACATTGACCGCCTACGAATGGAGATCCACAAAAATGAGGTACAGTTGTTACTCAGCAGTTGTTGAAGATAAGATATTTTTATAAGTTTATAGATTAAGTTTTTGCTAGACTTATGTTCTAATATTAATCCTTAATTTTCAGATTTATGACTTAAAAAGTATCATGATACATCATTATTAAATTAACACTTCAATGGAGTATTTTATCTGAATCTTTATATAAAGCTAAGCATATGTAGTTTAAAAAATGATTTAAGGCTGATCACTGGCTAAATTGGAGGTCTCTTACCTCCATGAACCATGATAAAATCTCAAAGTGTATTTTGAATGTTGGGCATCCCATGGGCTTTGAACACATTAGGCTCAGTTTGCGTACTTTTCTCCCTAAGGCTTGGCTCTCAGAAGTTGAGGGCAAAACAGGAGGAAGAGGAGACAGAAGACATAGCAGTGACATAAACCATCTTGTTACACAGGGACGAGAAAGGTCAGTGGGTTTCTTCTGTGTTCCAAGCTTGTCTTGAACTTTGGCTTAGCTTCATACAGTTCTTTTTCTTCCTCCTGATTTAATGTTTGGTGTTGAATAACACCAGTCTTTAGGACCTAAGTAATTTTTTATTCCTTTAATAGGAGTTGAAGTGAAGTATTTAATTTCATCTTGTTCAGCTATAAGTTTATCATACATTCAGAATCATAGCTAAGAATATAAAAAAAATTGTGGAGGTACAATCTGGAGACATAGGAACCCCTGGTATGGGAAAGATTCTCTCAAGATTTACGTGGAGTTGGATGTCATGTAGTAAAAACAAAAATGTCAAATTGCATAAAGCTAGGTGAAGAAAACAAAGGAGTATGTTTCGTTAACTGGGATGGTTTTCAGCTGGCATTTTGCCAAGTTTTCATACCGTATTCCTTATTATAAATCTTTTTTCATAATAAAAAATTTATATATTAGGATTCACCTTTGAGAAGAATCTTGAGAGGTCTAGTATGAGATCTTGGTTTATGATTTAAATACAGCATAATGTGAGAAAGTTCATTTTAAAACTTTTATTACTATATATAGAGTATATACTAAATGGTTTTATTATGAGATCTTCATACATGTATACAGTGTACTCTGATTACAGTTCCTTTCTCTTGTTTTTCTTCCTCTCCCACTGAGCCACTTTTCCAAATAGTTCTTCTACTTTGGGATTTTTTGGTTTTGGTTTTGGTGAACCAGTGAATTTGATTAGGGTAACTTACAATAAATTTTTTTCTTTAAAAAATTTTACTTACTGCCAATTTTTATACATGTATGTAATGTGTTTAATCATAAATACCTCCCATACCTTCTCTTTTCCCCGTCCTCTCCCACTGAACCCTTCTCTCCAGGTAGTCTCTTCCTACTTAGCGACTGAAGAATTTGAGCAAATTCATTTTTTTATTTCCTTAACCTCGGTTTTCTTAAAATGAAGGTTAAAATTCTCATTCTGCAGAGTTGTTAGTAATAAAGGAAATAGTCTGTGTAAAGCCTGACAAGAGTATGTGCTTCACAATGTGAGCACCTCTCTCCTGTCCTTCTCCCTGTCTCTAATTATCAATGTGATGACTACAAAAGCAAAGTTAATATCTCCAAAAATATGTAATAGTAAAAAATTATCTCAAAAAAAACCCCTAGATTAAGAGGCTGAGGATAGATGGCTTAGCAGTTAAAGGCACTTGCTTGCAAAGCCTGCTGGCCTGCGTTCGATTCCCCAGTGGCCACATAAAGCAGATGTACAAAATCGCGTGTGTTCACCAGTTAGGTTCCAGGTATCCTCCTGTCTCCACCTCCCAGCACTGGGACCACAGGGGCATGCCACCACACCCAACATTTTTACATGGGCATTAGAGATCAAACGCAGGTCCTCATACTTGCAACACACTTTACTGACTGAGCTATATTTATTGAATATTTCTATGTACCTAGAACATTGGCAATTTTAAAAATTTGTGCGTGTGTTGTTTGTACATGTGTACATTGTTCATGTTCACATGTGTAGGTGTGCATGCTTGTGTTGTTGTGCATTCATGAGTTTGCCTACACACATGGAGGTCAGAGGACAAACTTAGGTTTTGTTTCTGAGGTATGTTGTCCACCTCTTTTTGAGACAGGGTCTCTCATTCCCTGGAGCTCACCAGTTAGGCTATACTGACTGGCCAGTGAGCATCAGGGATCTGTCTCCACCTCTCCAGTGCTGGGATTACAGGTGTGTGCCACTATGCCTTTCATTTAGAAAAAATTATTTGCAAGGAGAGAAAGAGTGGGGGGGTACATGCAAGGGCCCATTGCTGCTGCAAACAATTCCAGAAGCATGTGTCACTTTGTACATCCAGCTTTACATGGGTACTGGAAAATTGAACTGGACTGTCAGGCTTTGTGAGCAAGCTCCTTTAAACACAGAGCCATCTTCCCAGCCCCATGCCTGCCATTTTAAAATGGGTGCTGAGATCAAACTCAGGTTCTCATGCTTGCAAGGCCAGCACTTTGCTGACTGAGCTATCTCCACAGCCCCTGGGGCACTGTCATCTTTTTTTCTTATTGTTGTTTATTTATTTATTTGTAAGGAAAGAGAGACAGAAGATGGGCACGTTAGGGCCTCTGGCCACTGCAAATGAACTTCAGATGCGTGTGCCACTTTGTGCACCCAGCTTTATGTGGGTACTTAGGATTCAAACCTGGGTTATTAGACTTTGCAAGCAAGTGTCTTAACCACTGAGCCATCTCTCCAGCCCCCCTTTTATTATTTTTTAAATTTAGTAAAGAAACATTTTGTATTATAAGCAGAGTTTATGAAAAGAGGGCTTAATATGGAAGGGTCATTGATGCCCGATTTTCTGAATTGATCCCGAGATCAACATAAATAATGTATAGAGTCCTTGTGTTTGTGGTACTTGATAAGAAGTAATCTTTATGTTTTCTCAGTCCTGAGGGAAGTTACACTGATGATGCAAACCAAGAGGTCCGTGGGCCACCTCAGCAGCACGGTCACCACAGTGAGTTTGATGACGAATTTGAAGATGATGATCCCTTGCCGGCGATTGGACACTGCAAAGCCATCTACCCTTTTGATGGTAAGATAATTTAATATATTTGATAAAATTGGTTCCTTGAAACTAAAATATGTTGTCACTCATTTGAGTGTCTTAGCTACATAATACATTGTCAGAAAATTATAAATCCAATTCATCAGTTGTATTCTTTTGTTTTAACTGTTATAAACACTCCCACCTAGAAGTGAAGGTTACCTGTATCACCAGCATCCTAACACAGATTATTGCCTATCACTTCTGGTCAGTAGAGGTTTTCTCCCAGATATTACTAATACTTACATGTGCTCAACCTAGTTGAAGCAGCTTGAGCATATAGCCCTACCCTGGCCGTCAGTGGCTGCTGGTGATGTAGGAGTTGTTATATCCTGTGAGGGGCTAGAGAGATTGCTCAGTGGTTAAAGGCACTTGCTTATAAAGCCTGAAAACCTGATGGTCCAGGTTCAACTCCCCAGTACCACAAAAAGCCAGATGCACAAAGTGGTGCATGCATCTGGAGTTCATTTGCAGTGGCAGGAGGCCTGGCGTGCCCATTCTCTCTCTCTCTCTCTCTCTCTCTCTCTCTCTCTCTCTCTCTCTCTCTCTCTCTGATAAATAATAATTAAAAATATTTTTAAAAAAGAATATCCTTTCAAGTCATGTAGTGTCTCTGTAGTGTCTCCGTGAACACGTGTGTGCTGTGTGGAGTAAGGGACAAGGCGTCAGAGAGGATGTGCCAGGCAGTGACAGTCAGTAGGCTCCTGGATCCGGGTACATTGAAAGCTCTTAGGGGTTCATGTTATTTTGTATGATGTCTTTATAACTTTTATTAAAAACTACTGCTCTGCTTTAATTATGCTTGCGATATACAAACTTTCACCTAGGACATAATGAAGGTACTCTGGCAATGAAAGAAGGAGAAGTTCTCTACATTATTGAGGAGGACAAAGGTGACGGATGGACAAGAGCTCGGAGACAGAATGGCGAAGAAGGCTACGTGCCCACGTCATACATAGATGTAACTCTAGAGAAAAACAGTAAAGGTGCAGTAACTTATATCTAAATAACCAGGAAACTCTGTGCCATGTATGACTTAAGAACAATAACGTAAAGTGAAAACACATTCAAGAGGTCAGAAAAATAAGAAAGTTAAAGGGCATCTTGACTTAATGTTCACTGTGTGAACCAAGCGCAGGCTTGACGGTAGAGATGAATGTTGCCACAAGAACCTTTTTGTGACGCCTTATCATTGAGTAACGTTGGTGTGGAACCCTAACCGATGCCTTTTGCTTCATGTCCTGCTTAAGTCTGCGTGAAGGATGTGCATTTTTCTGCCTTACAAGTGCTGGTATTTGATTATTAGGCAGGAATCGGGTAGAATGCGCCCCACCCCCTTTACTTCAGAAAACACAGCAGCTGTGTTGAGATGAGCAACCCTCCCTTGCGCCAGAAGCCGAGGTCCAGCGTGGTGATTCTAGGAAGTGACTCTGTAACGTCAGCTTCCAGGAAGTGATAGTTGGGTGACTGGGGAAAATAATGATCCTTTCATTTTCTTCCTCTTTTTAACTGGCTTCCTAAAGGAGGAAAATGAATGCCTAATATCTAGTCTGTCTTAAGTAGTAGCCAATCAAGAGACCTGCAGAGTAAATCACCTGAGCTTTGGAACCTGAAAATATTTACAGGTTTACTAGTAATTTTCATTCATGAACAGACTTCTAAATTATTTTAGTTGCATAGTTCTTCATCCTAAAATTCTCTTTTGGGAATATCACATTAGTGGTGATACCTAGGAGCCAGGGAAGATGGAGAAAGTCCTGGATGGCAGGGGAGTGCTGGCAAAGTTGACTTCCAGAAGGGAAACTGCTGTTGGACTGAATTGAAGGAGGATCTCTGTACTGCTGCTGAGGGCTTCATGTAGCTGGCTCATCAGCTATTAAACCCCCACGCCCCCAATTTACCTCTACAAGCATTTGTTGGCATCACTGTACAATTGTACGGTGGTAGTCACGTGATTGCACGCTGAGTTAATGAGTGCAGAAGTGAAGGGAGGAGGCAGTAACCCTGGCCTTTGGTTTTGCCTAGGTTTCCTATTTTTCTGGTGTTTTCAGTGGCTGACTATAAAATGGTTTTAGGGATATTTGGGATGAACACTTTATAAACTGAATACCCCTTTTGGTCTTACCAAAGGTCTTCAGTAATTGTTTTTTTCTTTTTCCTCCTGGACTGCAGGTTCCTGAAGAGGGTTTCTGAGGAAATGGGCAAGATGTTGAAGGAGGTTACATGCAGCTGCTTGGGGGGAGGGCATTAGAGGTGTCAGGCTCAGAGAGTGAGAGAAGCAAGTTGCATGAGTGCATGCAGACCTTTTTATTTTTACTAACTTCATTAGCATTTCCATCCCTCGGTTTACCAATCATTCTAGTTCCAGTCCTTACTTTCCTAGTTCACAGTTGCTCCCATGGAAGAAAAACCAAAGCCAACAATGGCTGAACCTTTTCCCATTGATTTGACTGATCCCCAAACTAGAGGAGATGCAGAGCTGTCATAAAACTCGTCTTCCTTTGGCTGTCTTCATCCAGCTCTGCTTTTACTGGCTTCTAGAGCCACCGTCTGTTAGAACCCTTTCCATGTGTCAGCGTCTGCCTGCGCCCCCTCCGTGCCTGCTTAACATCCCGTTGCATGTCTCGAGTGATCCAGCCTAGTCTTCAGGCATGTCTAATCCCTTGTTCTTGTCAAAGCCTTTGTTGTGTTTTACATTTGTAGTGCAGATCACTTTGTCCAACATCTCCAGCACTAATGTTCCTTCCCATCATAGTATTTGTGTATGCTGCTGTAACTTCCCCACTGCAAACATTCCACTTCTGGCATTCTGAACCTGAAGTATTTACGATAAGAAAAAGAAAACATCTCTGCTCTAGCCTACAGCCCACTAGAAAGAACTCTTTGAAATGTGATCCACCCTCAGCACCTCAATCTGGGAAGACTCTAGTCAGCACTGAAGTCCTGGTGTAATAAACACGGAAGATACTCACCACCTCAAGACAAAAGACTGTTGTCAGAAGTCAGCTGCTTCCATTCAAATGCTGCCTTAAACTTGAGTGCCTCAATCTGTTGATTGCCAACACTACCACTACAGTATCCCACAAAGGGCTTCGTGTGTCAGCTCAGTGCGACCTCCTTTAACTCTGGCGCAAGCCGCAGCTGCTCATGTAGCCTCGGCGGCTTCTAGAGCTCGACCATGTGCAGCGGTGCATCTTCCAGTTCATGCATCAAACTAAAGACATGTCTGAGTCCATTTCACTCTCCTCACTTTATTTATGAGAAGTTTTATGGAGCCCCCATTGTCTTTTAATTGGGGTTATGACGATCTCATTTGATTATTACAATGATAGTCTGTTTCTAAGTGATGCTTTTGTTTGAACCAGATAAAATTTAGTGAAACTTTGTAATGATCTCTGTGCACTTTTACTTGTAAAATGGAAATTTCTGTATGTTTATACTTGTAAATACAATTGTTGGTAGCACCCCTGTGGCTCACTCACATCGTCCTGCTTCGCATTTGTTGTGATTCTGTTAATGACTTGTACCTGAACTAATTTCTTAGTGGTCTTGTAACAGGGAGGTGGGAGGGGTGGGTGGGCTGTTTGTACCACTGATGCTTCATTAATTGGGTTCTTTACTATTTTGAGGGGAGAAAGAGAATGTGAAATGTTCTGTGTATTAATGGATTTCAAGCAATATTTTAGAAGCTGTGTGACTGCTTTAATATTTTTCCCCAGTGCTATTTGAATCATACTACCAGTTACACTAAAGCTGGATGACAATTGTGTGAAAGTTCATGCCTTCATTAAGAGCAAGTGCACCACTGTTACACAGCTGACTTATAGTGTATTACCTTTGAGTCTAGTAAACTATAAAGTTTTAGATATTAAATCTCGTTACAGGGTTATTTATATAATGTGACATTATTCAATACTGACAGACTACATGAAGTAGTTTTAAAAACTAGTGCTATTTTTGTTTCAAAGCTTAGTAATGAAAAGGAAATGTGATCTGGCTGTGTTTGTCTTCTGTACAAAGGCTGATGTGTTTATGTTTTTTTGGCTAACAACCGCAGAGGGCAGAGTTCAAGGCTTTCTTGTAGAGACTGTTCTTTTCAAGCTACTGTTTGTTTTCTAAGAGCTGAATTTGCTCCTGTAGGAGGCACGTTCCTTCATGTGGACGACTGTAGCCTCTGTATATGGTTATGACGTTTGGAAAGAGTTGAAATCATTCCTACATTCTTAAACTTTGAACATGTGAATTGTCCAACAGAAATCTTTAATTTTGCAGTAATTTTCACTCTTTGTGCACATGTTGATTTCTTAATGGTAAATGCTTTGTTTATGATAGTGTTCTCTGTTGAGAATATTTTCATGGAATAAAACAATCTTTTCATGGTCAGTTAAGATGTGAAGTTATCTTTTATTTCTATGTGAACCAAAGAGATATAATGGTTTTGCTCTTGAATGTGATAATTTTCAGATCGTCTGACAAAGTTGTTCTCAAAGTAGGGCAACCTTTTGGAGAAGCAGTTTTAGACAGTTCCTTCTGTGTTTCTGTTTTTAAGCTTCCCCCAAGCTTTGTTAAGGAGAAGACATGTTTGTTTAGAGTGAATTTAAATTACATGTAATAATTTGCACATGTCTTTGCTCAACAGCCCTGTTGTGCATACTTTTTCCTTCCACCATCATCCTCTGCATCCCTGAGAGCCGTCCTGGACCACACGGCCTGCCGAGCTCACGCTGGCCAGCACTGCCTGTGCTTCCGCCAACTTCTGATCACTAATTGGCAGCACCCGTGCTTCCTGGCACTTTATAGCAAGGAGAGAGAACATTTGCCAGAATTAGTGACACATTATAGCTTTTAGAATGTCCGGTTTCAGAAGGTTCACCCTCTTTATAAAAACAAATGTTAAATCAACTGAAAATTTTTAGAAACTCAAAGGAGAATCAAGCCTCAGGTTGCAATTTTAAAATGATGAAAATTTAAAGGTCAGTACAAAGCTAGGAAACAGGGACATCAAAACAAGGAAAATAGTGTCGAATGTTACAGCTTCCATTGAGCAGAGGCTTAGGAAAAAACCAAAAACCTCCCAAGACATTGAAACTATCTGAGGTAAGATCAGGGAAGTCAGAATCCACTTGCTGGGCAAAGATAACAGCCTTAGAACAACATGAGCGAAGGGAAAGGAACCCAGCCCTTTCCAGAGGATGACCAGTGTCAACAGTTAGCCCATAGACAGAAAGGAAACGGGCCAACTGACTTGGGAGAGTCAATTATGGATGTTAGGTAACAACTCTTAAAAGTACTTGAGGGCTGGAGAGATGGCTTAGAGGTTAAGACATTTGCCTGCAAAGCAGAAGGACCCAAGTTCGATTCTTCAGTACCCACTTAAAGCCAACTGCACAAGGTGGTGCATGTGTTTGGAGTTCGTATGCAGTGGCTGAAGGCCACTGGTGTGCCCATTCTCTCTCTGTCTCTCTCTTCCTCTCTGTCTCTCTCCTTCCTTCTCTTACTCTCAAATAAATATTTTTTAAATATTTTATTTATTCGTTTTCAAGCAGAGAGATGAGAGAGAGAGAGACAGAGAGAGAGAGAGACAGAGAGAGAGAGAGAGAGAGAGAGAGAGAGAGAGAGAGAGAGAGAGAGAGAGAGAACACCAGGGCCACCACATTATGGGTCTGGCTTATGTGGGTCCTGGGGAATTGAACCCGGGGCCTTAGGCACTGGAGGCAAGTGCCTTAACCACCGAGCCATCTCTCCAGCCCTCAAATAAATATTTTTAAAGTACTTGATAATATCATTATGAGAACATGTAATAGGCAGCTGACCTCAGCTTCTGAGATTAAGCCTTGTCCACTAGCCTCGTTCGTTAGGGCAAATGAGGACTCCTCAAACATACTTCATGTCTTGATTTCAACTCAATTTCAATTTGATAAGATTTCTTATTTTGGTAAGATGGAATAGAAAATAAGGGCTTTGGATAACCTGATTTGGTAAGCCAGATTTTCAACCCTGAGGTGAATTTCTTGGAGAAAATATGTATGTGTGGGTTATGAACCACACAAAAACAAACATGCCTGTCTTCCAGATTAACAAATGGAAAATCACCATCTCCTCTTCTGGAAGGTAAGTCTACATGGTAAATCTTGGATTTACATTTGTTTTCTTTTAAAACATGGGTAATTTTCCTATGATTAACTCTCCTTGGTTTTGCTTTCTGGATAGTGACATATGTAAAGAAGCTCTGTGGGCTGGAGAGATGGCTCAGGGGTTAAGGCACTTACCTCCAGTGCCTAAGGTCCTGGGTTCAATTCCCCAGGTCCCACATAAGCCAGACCCACAAGGTGGTGGCCCTGGTGCTCTCTCTCTCTCTCTCTCTCTCTCTCTCTCTCTCTCTCTCTCTCTCTCTCTCTCTCTCATCTCTGTGCTTGAAAATGAATAAATAAAAATTTAAAAAAAAAGATACTCTTAAAGAAGCTCTGTGTGGGCTGGAGAGATGGCTCAGCAGTTAAAGGTGCTTGCTTGCAGAGCCTGACGACCTGGGTTCAATTCCCCCCAGTACCCATGTAAAGCCAGATGCACCAAGTGGTGCATGTGTCTGGAGTTTGTTTGCAGTGGCAGGGTGCCCTGGCATGCCCATTCTTTCATTTTTTAAAAGATGTCCCATGTGGACATGTAGCAGGGGAGCTGGGGATTAGAATTTAGATAGTACCCAGTAAATTCTAATGCACCTCAGAATTTAGGGAGTATCCAAATTCTTGCCCATAAAGCTAAAAAATTAAAATTATAGACCACCAAAGGATAAGGTATAGTGGGAGACTTTATTTAAAGGAAAATGGGAAGTTACAGAGATCTCCAGCCACCAGTGTGGAAAGAACATGTGGGAGAGATTTTAGCAAAATCTATGCTGTTCAGCCAAACAAGCAGAAGAAGAAAAGATAACAGAGGGCTCCCATCATTAAGAAAAAGTTCATTTGGAGAGATCTTGACCCCCCCCCACCCCAGCCATTTGGAGGCCATTAGGCCAGGGTGAGGGAAGGCTTACCTTCCTACGGCCTGGAAATTCAGAAGTCCTACTCCTAAGGAGACATGTAGCAGGAAGAAGAGACTGGACTTTGTTTCAGTGACTTTTTTAAGACCTGAGACAGGTAAGTGAGAGACAGCTGATTGGTCGATACCTGATCAATCAGTTTTAGCATCTAGGTTTGAGCTCCAGCTTGATGTACCTCTCACTCAGGGAAGGTGTGGGGGGGTCAGGTCTGGAATCTTTGAGCTTGCCTGAAGCTGTCACAATTCCCCCTCTGAAGAAATAACCCTAACTGCTGTTAGGGTATTGGGGTGTAGACTTGGAAAAAATCTCCAGAAAAAGTACATACATCAAACAAGAATATCCATTTTCATCCTGCAGGAGGCAAGGCAAGGCTCGGACTGGGGAGGGGTTAAGGAGCATGGTGACATTGTGTGGGGTCTCTCTCCTAAACCCCCATGGCAGGGCACATGAGTGCTAAATGCTAAAATATTTCCGGACTGCTGGTGGAAGGAGTAACTGATGAAAATAGTAATTCTATAAGATCCAGTCTCGGTGTTTGATCTCAGATGCCATCTGTGCTACTAAGCCATTCTGGGGTGAACCCTGGAGACACAGCTAGCCAGCCCTACAGCTTACTGTTGCTTCGGGTGGTGCAGCTTCTTCTCTGCATCCTAAGCCCTTGGGTGGAGGGCTCACAAAGAACTGTTCCATCCTGCTCAAGATGAGCAAGGCCAGGATGCAGCTGGGGAGGCGGGGAGGGAGCCAGGCTCTATGAGAATGCAGTAATGTCCCTTAGACGGTTCTTAGCCGTTTTTTATTAACAACTTTCTGTGGTGGAGAGTGGCCACTGTGCTGGGTGGAATCAGATGGCCTCCGTAGCACTGTTCTGGATGCTTGGTCTCCAGCTGGTCACAGTTTGGGAGGTGGAGCCTTGCTTGGAGGCGTGTCGCTGGGAGCAGACCTTGAGGTTTATTAACCTCCTACCCCCCCTCTGCTGCTTGACACCTGTTGTGACCAGGTGACATCAGCTTCTGCTCTAGCATCGTTCCCCTGCCATCACGAAGCTTCCACCTGAGTCTGTAAGCCAAAATAAAAAACTTTCCTATCAGCTACTTGGGTCTGGTGTTTCGTCCCAGCAATGAGGTCACAATACCCGCCTGGTACATTTGAGGTGTGAGAACTCGTCACCTAGAAGAGATCTCTGCAAACGACAGCTCAACAGCATCGGATCTGTGCGCCCTCTCCACCTCTCCAAGTCCGCTGGGCAGCCGAGCGAGGTGCTCTGACTCGGGGACCAGAGGAAGTCCTAGCCTTCTTGCCTAGTGAGCTTTCACTCACCTTCTTCCCTTTGTCATTTGTCCTGCGTTACAACAGGCATCTGATTGGGCCGGTTTGGGAGGGCACACAACCTCGATGGGAAATGAGACACATCACAAGCCCCTAGTTTTTAAAACATTATTTATTTGAGAGAGACAGGCAGATAGAGAATGGGTGCTACAGAGCCCATGGCCATTTCCAAAAACGAGATCTCATAAATCCAATGACCTTCCTACATTTGTTCGACTCCGGAGTACCAGCTGGGCCACCAACTTGTTGATCCAGGGGGGAACAAAGCCAACTTTGAAGAGCAGGAAACCTCCTTCAGCATTCGGTTCCCTTACTTCAAAGTCCGCATTCTTCCTGCTGTTCCAATGCAGATCACCTGGCCCAATCTCAATGGCTGTCATCTCTCAAACAATTGCAGCTGAATGGGCAGCAGTTTCAGCCCAGAGATTTCCTTTCTTTCTGTGCCATCTCCATCTGTACAAAGCAAACCTGCACCAGTTCTCAGGACACAGGCAGCCAGAACGCAGCAAACCTCTCACAAAAAATGCCTCTGGCACAGTCCTGACAAAGTTCTTTCTCACCCTCATAAACCAAACCTCACAGTCTATAGTCCTTACTGCATTCAGGTCTTTCAACTCTGACCAGAATGATCCATGAACCTGTGCTCACAGCACTGCAAGGCATCTCTTAGGCCGAGGCTTCAAATCCATCCACATTCCTCCTCCTGCATATCAGTTGCAAAAGACCAAAGCCACAGAATCAAGGTTCCAGCAGTGAGGACTGATCCCACTCCCTGGGACCAAAACTGTTGCAATCACCTTTCTCCTTGCTACACAAAAAGAACCCGACCAAAGCAGTTCATGGAGGAATGGGTTTATTTTGGCTTACATGGCGGCTTGGGGATTGAACCTGAGCCTGCAGGCTTTGCAAGCTAGCACGCATATTTAACTGCTGAGCCATCTTCCCACCCCGCTGGTATTTTATAACTTTTACCTGTAGCTGCAAACTTTCTTGAAGATCGATACCGTGCATCTTCTTGGAGCGCCCTGTGAAGGAAGACAGGCATGTTTTGTGGAGTGATGGTTCAGGTGTCAACCTCTGAGAAAGCGTTATTACTGAGTGTCTGTGAGGGTGTTTTCAGATATTGGCTGCTGTTGGAGGACGAAGTGGGAAGAATCCAGCTTCAGAGGAAATGGGTGCTGTCCAGTTGGCTGGGGGCCCAGAGAGCATACAAATGCAGAGAGCCTGTGAATTCTTTCTCTTGGAACTGTGACTTGGGACCTCACAACTCCAGCTCTCTGCCTTTTAGAACTCCAAGACTTCTAGTGGGTCCCCGGTGTGGTGGTTTGAGTCAGGTGACCCCAGAAACTCATGTTCTGAATGCTAGGTTCCCAGCTGGTGGCAGTTTAGGAAATGGAGGTTCCTGGAGGCAGTGTGTTGTTGGGGGTGGGCTTATGGGTGTTATAACCAGCTTCCCCTTGCCAGTGTTTGGCACACTCTCCTGCTTTTGTCCACCTAATGTTGGCCAGGAGGTGGCCAGTCTCTGCTCATGCCATGTTTTCCCTGCCATCGTGGAACTTCTTGAGGTTGAAAGCCAAAGCTTTACACACCGCTGAGTTCTTGGGTCTTCAGACATAGTATGTTGGGATCTTCAACTTGTAGATGGCTTGTCCTGGGACTTCACAGGCTTCTTATAAGCCAATTTCCTTATTAACCCCCCTCAAAATATTTGTATTTATATAGTCTTACTGGTTCTGTCTCCCTGGAGAGTACCTGGTGCCCACCTGGTACCTTTTCTGGCAAATGATTCCGCCTCCCAACCCACTGACAGTGAATCTAATAATCCTTTTTTATTGGGGACATTTCATGTTCAACTTTGCCAAAACAGTCTCCCCTTCATTGGGCTGACTCCAGATCTGCCTGTAAGTTTGCTTACAGTTGATGTTAGTTTACCTTTTGTGGGGCAAGGAGGAGAGACGGACCGCTCCAGGAATTCCCCTTTCATTTTATTTAGCTCAACAATGTATTAAAAGGAATTTGGAGCTGGAAAGATGGCTCAGCAGTTAAGGCACTTGCCAGCAAAGCATAACAGGCCTGGGTTCGATTCCCCAGTACCCCCATAAAGCCAGATGCTCAGAGGCGCATGCATCTGGAGTTGGTTGGCAGTGGTTAGAGGTCCTGGTGTGTCCATTCTCTCTCTCTCTCTCTTTCTCTCTCCTTGGAAATAATTCTTTTAAAAAGGAATGTGTATTAACAGTTGTTTAGGATTTAGTGTTTTTTCTTTTTAATTTAGTGAGAGAACTTTCTATGAAAATCTGAACCAATATGTTGCCAAAGTAGATATGAACTTAGATTTTTTTCATCAATTAAGAAATGTAGGCTGGATGTAGTGGTGCACATCTGTCTTCCCAGCACTCGAGGTGGGGGCAGGAGATCAGGAATTCAAGGTCGTCTCCTGCTACACAGTGAGTGGAGGTCAGTCTGGACTACATAAGACCCTATCTCAAACAAACAGAAGCCTGGCATGATGGTGCATGTCTTTAATCCCTGCACTTGACAGGCTGAGGTAGGAGGATTGCCCAGGAGTTTTAGGTCAGCCTGGGCTAGAGTGAGACCATGCCTCAGAAAATAAAAAAACAGGACTGGAGAGATGGCTCAATGGTTAAGGCTTATAAAGCCTAACTCTAACCCAGGTTCGAATCCCTAGAGTTCGTTTGCAGTGGTTGGAGGCTCTGATGTGCCCATTCTCTCTGTCTCCTATCTCTCTCTGCTTGCAAGTAACTAAAATTACTTTCAAAAAATAAAAACAAACAAAAGAACAAACTATGATAGCATCTTTAAAGGGGGGAGCAGAGGACTCTCATAATTCTACACTGCTTTAATGGAAGTAGTCTAGAATTTGAAACTAGTATTTCCATTGTATTAAATCAACCATTGACTGGAGAGACGGCTCAGCAGTTTTAGGTGCTTGTAAAGCCTGATTCTCCAGGACCCACATAAAGCCAGATGCCCAAAGTGGCACTTGTGTGTGGAGCTCATTCTCTTTCTCTCTCTCTCTCTCTCTCTCTCTCTCTCTCTCTCTCAATAGTTAAAAACAGATCCCAATGAGAGCCTCGCACTGAGTTCTAGTAAAGCATATTTAAGATGACCAAGTTATAGTGTAACATCTGTAGCCAATAAATCATTTTTCCAGAGATTATTTAATATTGTGAAGAAAATTTCATGGCCTGTTTTAAAACAGTTAATTGTGACAGTCAGTGGTAGAGCGACAGAATATTTTAAAACCTTATACTCTTATTTTTTTTATAGTGCAGAAAATCTGAGAGGGACATTGTGGTAGTTTGAATGGATGTCCCCCAATAGATTCAAAAGTGTAAATGTTTTTTTTTTTTCCAGCTGCCTGGCTGAAGGAGGTGTCACCTAGGCTGGATTCTAGGCTCCAGCCCAAAGGTGATTCTGGGGTGGATGTAAAATTCCAGCTATAGATATGCAAAGAGTAGTCTGAGCTCAAGTCTGGTGGTCCTGCTGTTTGGTAGTTAGATGGTGCTTGCTTGAGTTGCTGGTGCTGGGTCTCTCTCTCTGCTTGGATCTGTGAAATGGGGGCCAGCCTCTTTTGCCATTCTGAAACTTCCCCTGAATCTGTTACTTTAATAAATACCTTCCTCCCAAAACTGCCTGGTGTGGAGATTCATCCCAGTGGTGTGTGGCTGACTACAACAGACACTGAAACACTAGACAAGATCCTCTCTGAGAAGCCAGAAAGCTAGAAAATGTAGCTAAGATTTGAGGAAATGACAGTTCATATCCTCTTTCTATAATATTTTTACTTATTTGCATGTGTGAGAGAAAGGATACTCAAAATGTTCCCAAGGAGAATTCCAGAAGCTGCTAAGAGCCCAACACTACAGTAGACTTAAACTCACCCACCATGGCTCAAAGAATTTTGCAGAAGAGGGGGCTGAAAGATTGTCAAAGCCATGGTTGGGGGAATACTCAGAGGCATTGCCCCCCCCCCCCCACCCAATGACTGCTGCTCGAACAACTCAGAGCCCTCAATCACATGAGCACACCAGCAATCCCACCAGGGAGGGGCCTCAGTCGAATGGGGGGAGGGGAGGGAAATGGTGGTACCAGCAATGACTGGTTCATACAAAACTTATAAAAAAAAAACTGGGTTCTAGTTGGGCATGGTGGTGCACGCCTTTAATCCCAGCACTGGGAGGCAGAGGTAGGAGGATCTCAGTGAGTTCAAGGCCAGCCTGAGACTACACAGTGAATTCCAGGTCAGCCTGGGCTAGAGCGAGACCCTACCTCGAAAACAAAACAAAATAAACAAATAAACAACTGCGTTCTAGAGGAGAGGAGCTAGTTAATAAGGGGCTGTTTTTACTGAAAGACTTGAGTTGTACAACCTTTACTGTGCACGAGCCCTCTCTCCACTTAGAGGACAGTCTGCCTCACTGAAATGCACCCCAAACCAGTCCGGGCCAGATGGCACCCCCCAAATGAGTTAATATTAAAGAGACTGGATCCGACCATTTCACAAAAAGATATATTTTCATTCATGACTATTTACATTTTCATATTTATTTTAAGCATATCATATAACTGATACCTTTTGAAATGTCTCATGCTTTTCATTTAAACTCTTCTATTTACATTTATCGGACATGGAATTAAAACTCAGATGGTCAAATACCATGATGAGGAAAAAAAAAAAGTCACCACAGCCACATCTTTTCTTCCATTTGCCAGTCAACATTAGCAATAGTTACCTGAATAATAAATTACCATTCATTTAAAAATCAGTAGTAATTTTGAACCGCTCATAAATAAGTGTGTCTTGTGCAATTTCCACATCTGGAATCCGTGGATGTCACGGTCAGATCTGCCCATCGGAGAGGCCGATGGCTCCCTCAGGGTCCCCTGGAGAGCTCCCCAGGCTCGGGCTGCTTCCCGGCAGGAGGCTCCAGTTTCCGAGAGAGGGCTGAGAGGATCTGGCTGAACTTCTCGTATCTCTCCGTCTGATTGACTTCGGCCCCTTTGCTGCCCCACAGCAAGCGCATCTGGAACTCCGTCTTGAAGATTTCGCTCATCTCTTCATCCGGCTGAAAATCTAATCAACATGAGACAAAAGGGAACTTCTCAGGTTTGCTCTCAAATCACACTGCTAAAAATCACCGAAAACTTTTGCTAGCTTGCCCTTCGCCCAGAAGTTTTTTTTTTTTCCCAGTTTATTTATTTATTTTCAAGCAGAGACACAGGCGCTGCAAAGGAACTCCAATGCCTGCAGCACCTCGTGCATCTGGAGTTCTTCACGTGGGAGCTGGGGGATTGAACTCGGGTGGTTAGGATCTTCAGACAAACGCCTTCACCACTGAGCAATCTCTCCAGCCCAGCATTTTAAAAAAGAACTCACTCTCAAAAGTGTACTTACACCTACCCCTCAAGAACTTGCCCTTGAGCAGCCTCGGGAGGAGTAAGGACCCCAGGATGGAGGGTGTGGAAAAATCACTGCACACTGTGTGAGTCCCGTTGCAGCTGGGGTACACGTGTACAGTCTAGGCCATTTTCCTCAGCCTCTAGAAAGTTCCTTGCCCGGCCCCTGGTCTGCTGCTTTCTGTCGCTCCTGTGTTGCCTTCTTTGGGAGGCTGATATGAATGGAATCATATTCTGTCGGGTTTCTTCCACTGAGAAATGATGGTTTTTCGATTCTCCTCTAGGCTGCATATTATCAATAATATTGGCTGGTATACATTTGTATGGTCATACCAGATTTTGTTTATTCACCAGTAGAGTTTCTGGCTACTGTGAATAATGTCAAGATTTGTGTTACGAGTCTGTGTAGACACGTGTTTTTATTCCCATAGGAGAATTACTGGGCCACGTGGTAAATGTATGTTTACGTTTAAAGACATTGTCATAAACTCTACTCCAAAATGGTCGCATCATTTAATATTCACACTGGGAAATTTCTCAGATCTGAATTTCATCATCGTGACCATTGTAGCCATTCCAGGCAATGTGTGGTGGAAGTTTTATTATAATCAAACTGATATTGCCCTAATGATCTATCATCTGCTTCATCTCTGATGTAGTGTCTGTTCAAACATTTTGTCTATTTAAATCTTATGTGCTCATTGGCTTTTGAGAGATTTTATATATTCTAGATATAAGCCCCCTGTCAGAACATGCTTAGCAAATATTCCCCCTAGTCTATACCTTGGTTGTTCACTTAATGTTTTGAAGAGCAAAATTTAAAATTTGGATTCATCAGTGTTGCTGTTATGGTTCATGTATTTTGTGTCTTATGAAATCCATCCAAGTCAAGGGCACAAGAAATTTCTTTTACAATTTCTAATAGAAGTTTTATACTTTGGTTCTTTTATTTTGGGTATATGAACCATTTTGTATTGACTAGTTGTATATGGTTAAAGTAAGGATCGAGATACATTTTTTTACATATGTCTGCCGTTCCGGCATCCTTTTTGAAGGCTATTCTTTATCCAGTGAATTACTGTGGCACTTCTGTCAAAAATGAATCGATAGGACTGGGCAGCTGGCTGAGCTGTTAAAAGCACCTGCTTGCAAAGCCTGATGGTCCAGGTTCAATTCCTGAGTTGCCCACGTAAGCCGGAAGCGAAGAAGTGGTGCAAGCATCTGGCATTCGTGTGCACAGACAAGAGGCCCTGGTGTGCTCATGCAAAAATAGTTTTTTAATTTAAAAGTAAGAAATAGGTATGTGGTCATATCTATTACACAGAGATGCAAAGTGCTCAGTCCCAAATTACAGTCCTGAGACAATGGCTTTCTTTTGGTGGAAATGACCAGACCTTTCCTGTCACACAGCCTTAACTTTCCAGATCTAACCGTGGCCTTTGCAGAGTTTCCAAACTGAGTCACTCCGGGTGACTGCCTTGGTTAGAGCCATGACCCACACTTGCTTCCGAAAGGGACTTTTACCTTCAGCCTTCCTCCTCATGCTTACCAAGGTGACTCACTTTAAAACAGAAGTCTGACCAGGTAACTGACTTCCTCCCATGTTCAAACCCTTCCTGAGTCATAATATTCCCCTTCCACTCCCACCTCACCCAAGTGCAAACCCAAGAACTATGAAGGTCCCACGCTCTCGGGACTTTGGGTGCAATTCCCATCTTATGCCATCCCTGCTCTTTGGCAAATGTACTCTCATAATCGATGGGATTGTTTTTCTTTTTCTAGAAGTTCTCCTCCATACTTCCTCTTTGCCTGCCTCTCTGACCAAATCACTTTCCCCAAGCGCCCCAGGGTGCACACTGCACTTACCACAGGGTGCTGTGACACGCATACACCATAGCCCAGTGCCTGGCACGAAGCACTAAGCTCAGTTTACATAGTACTACGCCGCCCAACGTTCCTGGATGTCAGGTGCTGGGAGCAAGGTGCTCACTTGCCCGTGTGACTGAGAACACAAGTGTGTGTGTGTGTGTGTGTGTGTGTGTGTGTGTGTGTGTGTGTGTGTGTGCCAGAGGTATCAGCTGCATGGACATTCTCTGTACCTTCTTTGGTGACAGGGCCTCATTGTGGCCCAGAGTACAGGCTAGCATAGGAGGAGATTAGCCAGTGAGCTGAGGAACCTCCTGCCTCTGTCCTTGGCGCTCGATTACAGGTGTGAGTGGGTTCTGGACTCGGGTCCTCAGGTTTTTGAGGCAAGCACCTTACCTACTGAGCTATTTCTCCAGCCCAACAGGCTTTCTTTCTTGACCCTATCTAATCCACTGATACAACAGAATATATAAGGAGGAAAAAAGAAATCCTTGCGTCATTGGGGACAGAAAGTAGTTTGGGGGAGGAGGACTAACTCCTGTAAATCGTAAGGGCACGTGGATGAGAACGTCATGGGCTAAAAGTCAGCATACAAACTTATGGGTCACCGACTTCCTCCCATGTTTAAAACCTTCCTGAGCCATGATGTATGACTAATTAATAAAAAAATTAATTTAAAAACACCAAAAAGGGGAGGAGGGCTGGAGGAATGGCTCAGCAATTGAAGCTCTTGCCTGCGAAGCCTAATGACCCGGGTTCAATTCTGGAGTTCATTTGCAGCAGCTAGGGACCCTGGTATGCCCATTCTCTCTCTCTCTCTCTCTCTCTCTCTCTCTCTCTCTCCCTTCCTCCCTCCCTCTCTGCTTGCAGATAAATAAAAATACTCTTAAAATACCACAAAAGGAATCAGTGGTAATTACATAGGAAATGGAGTTCTCGCACCTAAATCTTTTCTCCTCAGTCATTTTTCTAATTGAGGTTCTCCATGCCCTTTCATTCCTTCATTCTAGCTGCTACACAGAGCAGAACGAAGCTTCCAGAAAGCAGCTACCTGCTAGGATCCTCTCGGCATTCATCCGGTAGCTGTCAGCAGCTGCAGCCATGGTTCGGGCCATTGCCAAGTGGTTCAGCATAATTTCACAGCTTTGGTCATTTTTTTCCCACATGTCAGTTCCTTCGAAAGTGACAGTCTGGCGCTCCATTAGGGTCACGAGAGGCGTCAGCAGTGGGACCGACACACTACTTGGGGAGACACACGTGGACTCTGAAAACCAAGGAGAACAGTTTCTGTATCATGTTTTGGTGAAAATTAGGCACAGGGTGAAGGGGCTGGTCTGTAGCCTGTCTGATAAAGCCCCTTCAGACCTGTAAGTGACACTGCTGTCTGAACAAAAGAGGAAGGGGACAGACATGGCTCAGCAGTTAAAGCGCTTGCCCGCAAAGCCTAAAGAGCCAGGTTCAATTCCCCAG